>OY757916.1:79547172-79837172 GCA_963585895.1 Sepioteuthis lessoniana | reverse complement strand
ACCACCCATTACGAAAACTATCAAATTAGACGAACCAGACACGCAGGACACTGCTGGAGAAGTGAGGATAAACTCATAAGTGATTTACTCCTATGGACCCCTTCACATGGACGAGCAAAGGCAGAACGACCAGCTAGAACCTACATTCAGCAGCTCTGTGCCGATACGGGATGTAGTTCTGAAGACCTGCCGGAAGCAATGGAAGACAGAGAAGGGCGGCAAGAAAGGGTTAGGGATATCCGTGCTGATGGCTCGACATGATGATGATAATATTATTGTCAAATAATCCAATTTTTACGAGGGAAGTACCTGTGGCGTAGAGGACTACGATATCTTTGTAAGCGAGTTTGAATTCCAGTCATGCTATTATGTTTACTTTCGGACTAATCATCATCATCATCATCATGTCGCGCCGCCTGCGCGGATATCCCTGACCGTCTCTCGCCATTTCTCCCTATCATTCATCACCTCCGGCAGGTCTTCAGGGTTACATCCCGTGTCCTCACATAGCTGCTGTATGTAAGTTCGTGCTGGTCGTCCCACTCTTGCACATCCATGTGTGGGGGTCCACAGGAGTACATCGCTTATGAGCTCGTCCTTGCTTCTCCAGCAGTGTCCTGCGTGTCTGGTTCGTCGAACTTGTATAGTTTTTGTGATGGGGGGCAAGTGTCCGTATAGTTGGAGTCTCGTGGGGTGTTGTCGCCAGGACTTGTTTAATACTGCTCTCAACATTCTTGTATAATTTCCGTCCAGCCTCCTCTCCAGCCGCTTCGTAAGTGTCCATGTAGTGCATCCATATAGCAGTATCGACACAACCGCTGCCTGGAAGAAACTGCGTTTCATTTTATCAGTTAGGTCCGACTTCCATATGATCGAGAGCCTATCGATAGCTGTCCATGCCTTTGTCAGTCGTGTGTCGATGTCTTTCTCGGTTGATGAGACGCTGCTTCCTAGGTAGGTGAATTTGTCGACTAGTTTCAGAGAGGCTCCGTCTAGTGTGGCAATGTTGCCCGTTTGGTTGTAACACATATATTCGGTTTTGTTTGCATTGACATGGAGGCCAATGCCAGCTGCGGCTCGTTCCAGACTATGCAGTAGTGTCTCTGCTTGATTAGGCGTATTCGCTAGTAACGCCAAGTCATCAGCGTAGTCGGCGTCCGTGATTGTTTTTGCGGGGTACCTTTTGCTTCTTCTCTTAGTCAGCTGGAAGCCATTTTCTCTGATTTTGTCGATCGAAGTCCTAAGCACATAGTCTAGACAGATGATAAAGAGGTACGGGGCTAGTGTGTCTCCTTGTAGTACTCCTGCAACTATGTCGAAGTATTCCGTGTCTCCATCTGGTGAACGTACTTTCACTTTGGTGTTTCTGTAGAGAATCATTATCGCTGCTACGGTTTCTTTTGGTAGGCCGTATGCTCGTAGGATTTGCTCCATTTTCCCTCTGTGTATGGAATCGAAAGCCTTGGTAAAGTCGACAAATAGTAATGTCGCCTGTAAGTTTTTTGCCCGAACGCCTTCCAGGATTCTACGGATGGTCAGTATTTGTGAGGTTGTGGATCTATTTCTCCGGAAGCCATTTTGGTTTTTCCTAAGGATGTTGTCTATTTTGGGTTCTATGCGGTTTCGTAGTAGGGCATTGTAGATTTTGGCTGCTATGGATGTAAGTGTTATCCCTCGGTAGTTCTTGGCTAGTCCGAGGTCGCCTTTTTTAGGGAATGGAAGGATGCATCCCTTCGTCCATCGTTCTATCCTATTTTGACTATAGACTGCGTTGCATTGCCGGAGTAGTATATCGTCGAATTGTCTCGTCTTCCACACTTCTGGGGGGATCTCGTCTAGCCCCGCCGCTTTCCTATTTTTAATTCTTCTGAGAACCGAGTCTAGTTCTTCTTTAGTGAAAGGACCTAGTTTTACGTCTAATTGCTTACTAATAATTCTGGTGATCGGTTCATCCGTTATTTCCGGTGGGTTTCCTAGTAGATTTTTGAAATGCTGTTCCCACAGTTTTACTCTTTCTTGTTGGCTTGCAGCTTTCAATTTTGCTTTGGCTGTGCTCTTCCTTCCACTTACTTCGTTTATTGTTTGCCAGGCTATCCTGGATTGCCTATCTTCCACCGAGTCTCTAATCTTATCTATCTGATTTTGTATGTATTCTGCCTGTTCTTTTAGGTATATTCCTGTTAATTGATGTTGTGCCTTTTCTAGTTTTCGTGCATTTGTGTCTGTTGGGTTCTTTCGATAGCTTTTGGAGGCAGTCTTCACAAGTGCACGCTTTTCTCTAGCCGCTAGCGTTTCCCAAGGGACTCTATATTTAGTTCTAGGTTTTGTTGGAATACACTTTTCTGCCGCCTCCAGGTGTGCTTCTACAAAATTTTCATATTCGTCATTTGGGGTGCCTATTTCTGCCTTCTCTTGTAGTGCTTCGAATCTGTTTCTTAATTCTAATGCATACTTATCTCTAATATCTCTGTTGTTGAGTAGGGCCCAGTCATAGTGCTTGGTCGTCGCTTTACGTGTGGCGTTTTTTCTTAGGCTTAGTCGTACTTTGGCCGTAACTATTCGATGATCGGAGGACACACCCTCGAAAGAGGAGTATGCCTCGCAATTCATCGCACTGTTTTTCCATTCCCTGTTTATAAGGACGTATAGCACCACTGCTTTCCTTTGAAAATGATGCCTTTGGAATTAGATAATTTACAAAGGTTGATATGCCATTAAACAAAGAAACCAAACCAAACCAAACGAATTTTTACTACTCCACAATTGGAAACAAGTTTTCCTTAATACCTATAAGACTTAGGGTGTAATATCTATCTATCTATCTGACTCTCTATAATTTCAGACATGCAAAGTTGAATCTGGTATACTTTTCCTAAGATACTTGTGTTTTATTTTGCCGATATAAGACGAAGTTTATGTTTTCCTATTCCCTCAATAAACAAATAAATAAATAAATGAAATGACAATAAATAAATAAATAAATAAATAAAGTAAAATCTGGAATAACGTCTTGAAAAAAACATTTAATAATGAATAACAAAACTAAGAAAATAATTTATCATCAACTTAAAGAAAACCAAAAGTTTCTTTTTGAAATATCAAATATATCTTCAGTAAGATCAATCTCACCCTTCGATTGTATTGATATTCTTATTTGCGAACAGTTTTACTTTGAGTTTTAGAGTTAAATATAGAAAAATCTGGTCCTTATTTAGCTATGCTATGAAAAACTTCGACGGTCAATAGTTTATATAATCGAAAATAAAGATAGATTATCATAAAGTTATAAAGAAAATAAAATAAACCAAATTACGTTATATCATATATCAGAAAATATCATTCGATTCTTTAAAAATTGGAAGGTTCTTAGTTTGATTTCCAATGTGGGGGTCTACAAAGTAGAGCGCGTTAATTTATTTGACTAGGTGCTTGTGACACAACGGTTATCGTCGTAGAAAATGGACAGGGCGAACAGAGTTCAAATCCTGGAGCCGGCTGTTTATGTTCTACTTCGTTCTGATGTCCTTGGGAACGGTATGAATCCATCTATCCGTTCCCCAGCTATAATTAAATAGTAGGGAAGACTGAGATTTTTTGCCTCATAAGGTAGACAAACCAGCTTAGGAGACAGAAAAATTCCGAATTCAAAACCAGGGAGAGTAGACTTAGCAACTTTACGCATAAGAATCTACTTGCCACTGAAGTTGGAGGACCATCCCAGACACGCAGCCCTGTGCTCACACAAAACGTCTACAGAATTCATACATTACCGTAATTAACACTAAGGCGAGTTATTTACTTTTTATAAACAGTTTTAATATTAGATTAAATGAGACAGATATTGTTCAAAATGAATAATTTGTAGTTTCTTGCTAAATTCTTTAATATTCAACCTAAATAGGGCCAAAATGACCATTACTGAGCAAAGGGTTACGATCATATGGTGTCAAAATGTGGTAAATGAGTAGAAAGAATGATTAGAGAGAGAGAGAGAGAGAGGGATTAGTTAATATTATAATATGAATGTATGGATGTTCGATACGTAACTCAGGTGTCTAAAAACTATAAGATTTTAAATGTCATCGGTGTTAAAGTTATCAAAGATCATATGCTGTTAAAAAAACAATATCTCAAGAGAGAGCTTGGTTCCCATTTCATGTAATTGGGATGAAGTTGTTTTGATGAACATGCAATTAGAATGAAGGATAGAAAGTATGAATGAGATTCTCAAGGTTCGTTGAACTGAGTTTTTATGTAAAATCTGCTGCATTGGTAGTACTAATTTGCCTTTTATGCGATCTAAAGTACTTATGTTGATCAAGTAACAGTAATTACACAATGACAATAGGATAGTAATGGCCATTCCTTTCGTAATAGAATGAAAACAAGCTAACATTATAACTGTAGTAGCTATGTATTTTTCTCGAATGCCTGTGGTCGTTGTTCAAGCTGAGATAAAAGAAAGGATTTCAGTTGAAGATTTTGAAGAAATTTAAGCCATCATCGTTTAGATATTGGGACACTATGATATTTTTACCTCCAATTTTCCCACGTCCCATTAGATCTTTCGATGAGCTAAGCTAAACTTATTGAATATCGATAATTATCGATAATTAAACATTCTTGCAGTTGTATTACAATACAACTGCAAGAATGTTTTCATTAAATAAAAGAACCCTCATCTTCTCAGCTAGAGCTGGAAAGAGAAATTTAGCGCAGTGGGAAGTAATGCATAATAAAATGATTTTACTTGAGCCATGCCTGTACCCTATCAGAATACATACTTTAATTTCTTAAATATTACTCTCTGTTGTCAGCTGAAAAAATAGAAGAAAAGAACATTAAGTATAAGGCTACAGCAAAAGAAAATAAAATGAGGAGTGGACTGACACCTCTCAGTTTCTTTCTTTCTTTCTTTCTTTCTTTCTTTCTTTCTTTCTTTCTTTCTTTTATTTAATTAAATTGATTTAGTTGAGGTACTCAGTTACATATACTGATTAGTAGAGAAGGAAGAAATTCTCTATAACTAGTTTTCGATTCTGTTTTGCGAATAGTCGATGAGTGCTTCAGCTTTCTAGTTATTTTGCATCGTAATATATAAATCTTGAAATAATTTTGATGACCAAACGTGATTAATTGTTGAGATCGGCCAGAATACATAGAAGAATACTGGAGACTTGAAGAGACTTGTTGTCACTCAGACTCCTGTGGAAAGCAATAAACTAACGTTGATGTGAAAAACTCTCAAATGAGTAAATAATAATAATGATAATAATTTGCCGTCTAGTGGACTTTTCTGCCCCAGGGGACTATAAAGTTAAAATCAAAGAAAGGGAAAAGAGAGACGAGTTTTTGGTACTTATCAGAGAACTAAGAACGTTATGGAACATGTAGGTGACGGTGATACCAATTGTAATTGGCCCGCTTGGAACGGTCCACAAAAGTTCAGAAAAGGGTCTGTAAGAGTTGGAAATCGGAGGATGAATCGAGACCATCCAAACTACAACATTGTTGAGACTGGCCAGAATAGGGAAAAGAGTTCTTTAGATTCTAGGGCCCTTGCTGTCACTCAGACTCCAGTGAAAGATGTGAAAAACTAGCAAGGAATAATAATAAAGTACTTGGGAATATTGGAAGTAGACACCATTAAACAAGCAGAGATGAAAGAAAAAGTAACAAAAGAATATCTCAGACGAACGAGAAAACTTCCGGAAACCAAGTTCTGCCGCAGAAATCACACCAAAGAAATAAACAGCTGGGTAGCTCTGTTAGTAAGATACTCGGGACCATTCTTAAAATAGACAAAGGAAAAAGTCTGCACCAGATAAGAAATCTGATAACGATGCACATGGCCTTGCACCCGAGAGATGAAATGGACAGACTATATGTGTCAAGAGAGGAAGAAAGAAGAGGTCTCGCTAACATTGAAGATAGCGTGGATGCATCAGTATGGGGACGCGAAGACTACATTAAAAAGACCAAAGAAAGACTAATTATAGTGCCCAGTAACAGTATTGACAGCATAAGGATAAACAGAACGACTATAACTAAGAAACAGAAATGGGAAGAAAAACAACTGTATCGATATTTTAAGCGACAAACTAACGAAATCTCACTCAAGATGCCCGGGACATGGCCACGAAAAGGAAACTTTAAGAGAAACAGAATCTCTTCTAATAGCAGCACAAAACAACACCAAAAGGACCAATTACGTTATAGCAAAAATTGATAAGACTCAACAAAATAGTAAGTGTAGGTTATGAGATGATAGAGACGAAACGATTATTCACATTATAAGCGAATGCAGCAAATTAGCACAAAAGTGTATAAGACTAGACACGACTTGTTGGGGAAGGTGATTCACTGGGAGTTGTACAGGAAATGGAAGTTTGACCATACGAACTAGTGGTATATACACAACCCAGAATTTGTCTTGGAAAATGAGACGCACAAAATTCTCTGGGATTTTGAGGTACAAACGGATCACCCTATCCCAGCTAGACGACTAGACCTAGAGATAGTCAACAACAACAACGACAACAAAAACAACAACAACAGCAACAACAAAAAAAGAACCTTCCGACGAGTAAATTTTGCCCTCTCGGCGAACCACAGAGTGGAAATAAAAGAAGGTGAAAAAAGAGATCAGTACTCAGGCCTTGCCAAAGACCCCCCCACCCAAATGCAAACAAAAATAAACTATGGAACATGAAGTCTACGGTGATACCAATTCTAATTGGCGAGCTTGTAACAATCCTCAAGGCTTAGTAAAAGGAACTGGAAGAGTTAGAAATCAGAGGATGAGTGGAGACCATCCAGATTGTAGCATTATTGAGATTGGCCAGAATACTGAGAAGAGTCCTGAAGACTTGAGGATATTTGCTGTCACTCAGACTCTAGTGAAACGCTGGTGTAAAAAAAAAAAATTGCAAGGAGTAACAACAATAACAATAACAATAATAAGGCTTAATGCGATGCTTGGTCCACTGCATTATCTAAGACTGTTGGATAGATAAATTGACTGAGACAGACACAATAGAATGGAGTAGATTGATATTGTTCTGTAAAAGAATACATAAACCGATATAATTTTATCCGTTGCGAGATAATAAGTAACATTTTTAACAATAAAAACTTTTATCTTTCAACGACAACTGAGACTGCATTTTATTTGTACGATACATTGCTTTGTATATCATCGTTTGAATTATTTCTGTCCCTCCCTGTATATAGGCTGAATTGTTGGAGAGAGTTGTGATAGATTGATAGATAGATAGATGGATAGATATTGATTCAGTACGACTGTTAGCCGGGAGGATTTAATTAGTTCCAAAAGAAAATGTTAGGTGCTAATCAAAGAATGTTTACATGATAAAAGAAATGTTTGGTTATTATAGTAGAACCCTTAATATCATGTGCTTTAACATACGTAGGAGTAAAAACTAGTTATTTGCTTTCGAATTCAAAAGAAAAACACAAACAGAATAAAGTCAGCGGGTGTTTTGATTATATTACGACATAAGCGATACATAGAAATTACCGCGAATAAACTATAATAATTGTGTAACATGGTAAGAACTTCACAAAATAATTAAAACATTAGCAAATAACTGTCGGGCAGAATTCAGAATCAATCAAGTATGTGAGTTACTAGCAAAGCATTTCGTTTGGATATAAATATTTTTTGTAACAAACAAACCTATAAACAAATTTTAATAAATCTTATTTATAAATATTTTATGAAAATAAAGATCATATTATTGTATAGATGTTCTCTCACTGATGTAATATTAGTTTTATCATTGCATGATTTAAAGGAAAATAACTTCTCAGAACTATTTAGCGAGACAAATAATATTTAAGCACAATTTTTCCATGCATTTTGGTATTCTGCCACGACTGCAGTGCGATGGGCAGAGATTAAACCTATTATTGCTTTTCTAGACTTGCATTTCTTTCACAACAGATGGACACCGAAGAGCCTAACATTCATGTAAGCTTTTCTATAAGCAGTGGTTTAAACCCATTTTATACACTTTTCATTTGAAGGATTAAGATAAATTTCATAGAAGACATTTTTAGTTGAGTATTAAGAGCTTTTCCTGCAAACGTCATAACCAGCCCAGTCGTTGCTACTTGTATGGTTGGTTATATTATACAGTATTACCCATAAATAACCACATTCCAAGCAATTTTAAAAATAAAAACTTAATTTTCTTCTAAACGAAAGATACCGGGACTTTATTATTTCTTGTGGAATATCATAAAATCAAAACGGATATTATTATATATTATCTATTATCAAACTAAAGTGTTGAAACTCTCAAAACAGAATATAAATATGTAACAGTCTAAAAATTAGTATGTGTACAAATGTATGTGTATAGAAAGTGTATTTTTAAACCAAACTTGATTTTTTTCTTAGTTTCAATGATGTAGTATTTGGTAATACATACTATTAATAATATCCATTTTGATTGAGTCACTAGATTCGATCGGCTATCTAAGTAGTAACGATGCTGCTCATGCGAGGTGGATGTAGGTTTGGAGTATTCTGTGAACTCTAATACATACGATGGATTTCTTGAGTTACCTTATCTTTTGGTGGCTGAAGTACGAGGAGACAAGCTTATGTATATATGGAGAGCGAGTGAACCACTGAAAGACACGGGAAGTTGTTCCTCTTATCAATTTCCACCTATTTCCGCAGCCTCACAAACTGAACGATGAGAGTTAAGCCACAGAGGCTCGAACACTCGAGGCGAGTAATTTTGTTTTGTGTTTCTCTTTCCTCATTACATGATTAGCCATCACCAACATAGCAGTCATCAGTGACTGTGCTAAATAATGCATATAAAGCACGTATAATTAAGTAGGAACAGATAAACTTGCTTAATAACTCATGTATTTCATGCATTTATGACTAACAAGACATATAAATATTATTCATATTTTGTCATACGTCGTCCGTAATTTTCTGCTGTTGTTCATAAAACTTTAAAAATTTCCCATTTTATTTTTGATGAGAAACTCGCTAGTAATCAAGACTGTGAAAACTAAATACAAAAGTCAAAGTTCAATTAAATTCCTTTAGTAAAAAGGATAACAGAACTGATAAGAATCACAGCATTAACAAAGTAATACTGATTTTTTTCTTGGCGTTTTCTCATTTAAAATTTTGGTTGATATTTTTCAATCATTACGTCAGTTTTATAGTCACATATGAAAAACGTATTAAAAAAAAACAAACAAAACAAACAAACAAAAAAAATAACAGAAAAACCCCAAAAGTTTATGTAAAGCAGAAAATTCATTTCCAATTGAAAAAGTTGAAGTAACTCAATTTTTTGATTTTAGCTTTAATTAGAAAATTGTTATGAAGTTATTTTGATTTTATTACTTTACTTATAAAGGTTTATTTTCTTTAAAATGGAATTTATCTCAGGGAAAAAATGGATAATATTTCACAAATTGAATTTGATTTAGAAGTACCAAAAATAAATTGTTGAATTGAAGGAATTTTTTGTCAGGTTGTCCCACGGCCATCTTGACTAGTTTATTCAATAATTCAGCGAAGTAGCTAAGTTTTGTAATGGTTAGCGAGTTCAATAATACGTATTCATTGTCCAATCACAATAACAGATTATTTTAACAGATTCTGTTAAAAAGTTGAAAGGCATCTTAACTGGACTTGACAACAAATAAATTCTCTTTTTTAAAAAAAGAATTTCTTTTTCCTTGGGTGTTAAAATAATCTTTATACAACTTTTTAACAGCGACAAATTAAACCAAGAAATAAAAATAATGTATGT
Source organism: Sepioteuthis lessoniana (assembly GCA_963585895.1). Lineage (NCBI taxonomy): Eukaryota > Metazoa > Mollusca > Cephalopoda > Myopsida > Loliginidae > Sepioteuthis > Sepioteuthis lessoniana. The sequence continues at coordinate 79,827,360 of OY757916.1, read as the reverse complement.
CCATAAAAAAGGAAATATTATAAATAGTTAATAAAATGTTTGCTGTCTCTCTCTCTATGTATATATATATAAACACTGTTCACACTAAGGAGTGCCTTAATGGGATTTATTGGTGAGGGAAATACCTAGAACAAATTAGTTCAAAATTGATTGGAAAGTTCTAATTTGTCTGTAAAGTAAATAAAACTGGTATCCGTAGGATTGCTTCCACGGTTCAGTATTGCGGAAATTTGGCATGTAAACTAATTTGACATCAGTTTGTGCTGTAAAGGTATCTGAAATATAAAGAAAAAGAGCGTGGGAACATCATTCTAATCAAGCTCTCCAGTTCATGTTTAATTAAAATTGTTCAGGAAAATCGAATTTATGGTGAAAACAAATAAGATTAGCATCAGAAGGAGCACCCCACCTTGGGGAACCTTGAGCTTTTAGAAAAAATCAGAAATGGTAGATTCTATCCACAGACTTCACGGCTAATGAGTCATTCTTGATTAAACTTGTTGACTCCTTTGATCTCGGCGTGTGCTTTACAATTACATGTACGAGGAGAAACGCGGATTGAAGATTCACCCCGCTTCTAGAAGTACCAAAAATATCGTAGCTTAAAACTGATAAGGAAGGTCTAATTCGTCCAGTACGTAAATAAAATTATCCTTTGCAGGAGTTCACCATACACATCGGGGCACTGGGACCATCTGGAAGCGAATTGATAACAGGGACTCATTTGTGGAGGAAAAAAAACTAACTTTTATTTCACAAAATATGCTTTGGCATATTATTTTTATCCCAACCAAATTCCTTTGTTGGAATGTTCTGTTGGAGTACCATATCCCTTATTCAAGTAAAAGTTTACTTGATCAAAGTGTCTTTAATTGATATATTTATATCTAACTTTCTGTGTTGTGGGCACCTGGTAAATAAGTTTTCATCACGTTAGGGAGGAGTTAGTTTCAAATTAGTCGAGACTTGACCGACTTGTTTGTTTTTCTGGATTTTTTGTGACTATGCAGTATTATTTTGAGAGTTTCGGCCTTTCTAATCAGCAGAGAGTTATTGTTCTGTTTATTTGTTTGTATTGGTATTTTTGTTGCCACATTTTTATTTGAAGACTGAGTGATTAATTTTTGTATTAAATCAAAATGGCATAGATGTTTGCAGACTTTTTATTCATTTGTCTTCTTTTTTAAATTATTGATTGTATGTTTATATCTTTTTCAATTGTTTCTATGATGTTGAATTTTGCATCTTTGTTAAAGTCGTGACCGTAAGAAAGCAAGTGTTGTTCTATTAAATTATATTGTTCCGATCCATAGATTTGATTCGCCACTCGTAGTTATTTATTCTAAAATAAAATGGCCATTTTGACTTTCCAACTTATTGTTTTGGGCAGCGTTTATAGTCCATTAAATAAATTACATTTCTGCTCCTGCAATTTGATTCTTGGTAAATTTCAAAAGTCCTTTGAGTTGTGAAACTAGCGAAGGAGTTGGTTGATTTGAGGTGTTTGTAGCATAGGTCGTTCTTTATATTATATGGTTGGAAAAATTTAGTGGATTTCACTGTATTTTCTATGGATTACTTTATTGTTTAGAAGCTACCGATCGTTTCTCTGAGGTTATTTGGTCGAGGATTGGTTTGTATGCCTGGTTCTTGAAAATATCTTTTGAACTGGGGTTTACATTCAAAATCTCCTCACGGTTCTTGACTACTTATGCTAGTGTTGGGAGAGTGTTGATGAATGTTAAGCGGAAGATGAAATTCATTTTCACTTTCGGTCTAAATTTTGCCAAGGGGTGGAAATGGTTTTGGTTATCTGGTTTTCGGTTAACGTATGGGAATATTCTTGTGCTGAGAACTTCTAAGAATTTATCGCTTTGTCATTTTAATTCGCTGTCGTCTGTGCAGATTCTTCTTAGTCTAATAGCTCATGAATAGAGAAGGCTGTTCTTGAGATGTCTGGGAGAGAAGATCTGTAAAAGAGAAAATTATGTCCGTGTTAGTGGGTTTGTGTGTAATGTTGTGTAGTTGTCTGTTCTTACGAATATATACGAGCGAATCCAAAAATGCAATTGAATATGCTGACTTTTTGTGGTCAAATTTGATCGAGTCGTACCACATATTTAAGTTGGTGCGAATATAATTTTGCTTCTTCGCCTGTGTTTATAATGAATAAGTCATCAATGTATCTTGCGTAAAAGAGGCAATAATTTAATTTCTGGTTAGATGTACGGGTTTCAAAATTGTCCTTGTAGATGGTTGCGCGTGAAGAGGCTGCAACATTACGTTTGGTTGGTTGGTTGGTTGGTTTTTATGGCATATCAACTTTTATAGGTTATTTAAAGCCAAACCCATTTTTACACAAATAATCAGTTCTATTTCAAACAATTCAATTTAGTATGAGTACACAGTTTGTCAAAAACCTTTCTATTTTAAGCTATCGAGTTTAGTCAAGCAGTTCTAATTCAGACAATAATGGCATATCAACCTTTTTAGGTTATTTAATGCCAAATTCATTTTTATACAAATAATCACTTCTATTTCAAACAATTCAGTTTAGTATATATATATATATATATATATATATATATATATTTGCACACCATTGATATGAATCGTAGTACAGAATACCTGCTTTGCCTGATTAAGTAGCTTAGTAAATCTCAACTTAGCTCACAAATTGTATTAATCTATTAGATAACTTTTCTGATTACTAGCTTACTTAGCGATCCACCTGACGAACATAAATACATACATAAAAACATGAAGAAGTACTTAATATTTAAATAAAAATGCTTTCAAATATAATCCTGTTTATTTTTCTTCATTTTAATGGCGTAAGTTTTAAAATAATCTTTATGAAGATTAAATGCGATTTGAAAGTTATAGAACTAAGAATTAAAAAAAAAAAATTACAACTATCAATCAATAAGGTATCTGCAGTGGTACGATGGTTTTTATGCATGTTAAGCATTATTTTATAAAAGTAAGCTCATTAAATATCAATCCATTGAAAATCATTTTGAGAAAATGGGAAAAAAATGTTTCTGAACGGATATAAATGGAAATACATTTATAAAAATTACACTGAAGTGAAATCAAAGAAAATACTCAAAATGCAGAATATAATTATCAAGATACTAGTTTAAAATCTACTTTCTGCTGTCAATTATCTTAGTATCATGTCATACTTTATTTATAGAACGTATATTATAATTACAAATAAATAAGATGCATTCTTTATAATAATCATTTAATAGTTATCTCTCTTGATCAGCGTGATTTCGGTGGCAAATACTGTAGTATATAAAAGTTTGAAACTGGATACAAAATTGAACTATTCTCTAACAGAAACTGAATGGTGTTTAAAAACAAACAAAAAAAAAGAAAAGAAAAAGACAAAAAACAAAACAAACAAAAAATAAAAAATATATAAAAAACTAACAAACAAAAAACAAACAAAAACAAACAAAACAAAACAAAACAAAACAAAAGCAGTCTTAGGATGTGCCATTTTTTTATGAGTCACCGCAATTTTAATGAACATGTTTCATTTTGGGGTGCATCAAGAATCAAATAAAAGAGGCAGGGCTTGGAAGGATAGCCCCTTGGTACTGGAGTTAAAATATTTCATTCTTGGTCAAAATATTTCATTTTCTGCAGGCTTTTGCTCATCGCTGACAAGAATGGCGGTAACTTTTGAAAATAATGTTTCGTCGCTGAAAATTTGCCATATTAAAAGGTGTTATTGTGTTCACGGGATTTGTTGTAGTTTCTGAGGAAATAAGTAGGTTTTAATTTCGGATCGTCGTTCGTATTTTCCGATAGTGTAGAGATTGCACTACATGTTCACCCTACTATAGAGCCCAGTTGCAAAGAACATAGGAATGAATGAACATGTTCATTTCGAAAAGAAGTCCAAAATGGTTGGTAACATTGTTCTCTACTAAATTATCATTTAAAAATACATGATTGATTTTTATTCAATTTTGTCATTGTAAAAGTCAGTGGTGTGTACAATTATGTGTCTTAAATGAAAGAACAATGAAGTGTTTGCCCGAATTAAATTATGGAACGTAAACGAAAAGGCATCACTTTTGGAACGTGACATTTCTATTTTTAGTAAAAGGGTAGAATTATAACTCGTTCGAGGGTCGAAATTTCAGAAGACAGGGAAAGAAGAAAGGTGTGTTGGCAAGGTAGAAACTAACAAGTAAACGATCCCCCTCCCCTTGTCCGTCAAACAGTAGAGGGACCACATGTATATAAATGCTCATAAAATTTGAAAAAAATATACTTGAGCCCAGTTGCAAAGAACATAGGAATGAATGAACATGTTCATTTCGAAAAGAAGTCCAAAATGGTTGGTAACATTGTTCTCTACTAAATTATCATTTAAAAATGCATGATTGATTTTTATTCAATTTTGTTATTGTAAAAGTCTGTGGTGTATATTATTATGTGTCATAAATGAAAGAACAATGAACTGAAAAACCAAAATTAAAAATTCTTGAACCTAGCCAAAGAATCTAATGCTGTTGGATTTATTTAGACCCCCCCCCAAAAAATATAAACGTAAAATCGAACATAAAGAAGAAAAAAACCCTCTTTTTTAATTTATTAGTCTTGGACTTTAACTAAGTTAAAACTTAACGGAAAAGGAGAGACGAAAGTGTTTTTTTTTCACGAAAGCAATGGGAAGCACCATGGTGGACGTAAAGGCAAGCGGATAAACCCTCTGACGGCCTAACACTATGCCGAACCTGGTTCAACGGCCAGGATTATTAGTACGATCAGAGAACTACTGGTACTCATCTATAAGGCTGGTTTCTATGGATGAGAATAAGACAGTCATCGAAAGATAACCATAACCCACACTCAAACCACATGTATAAACCGCATCGCACTTAGCGCGGGTAAAAAAAAGAGGCACGTCCTGCTGAGGTCGGAGCCCTGGCCTTAGTGTTCGAAAAATCAGCTACAGAGTTCAAACAACAAAAATTACTAAAATGCAAACAAACAATACAAATAGCAACATTCAACGTTAGAACCCTAAATAGAATAGGACAACTACTGGAGCGGACTGCATCAGCTGTAGAACATAACATAGACATGATATGCATTCAAGAACACAGATACACACATAGCAAGGATATTAGATATCACGATACTGGTAATGGATGGACGCTAGCCCCTGTATCAGCATGGAAAAATTCTGTCAATGCCACAGTAGGAGGTGTAGGTATACTTATACGACCAAGAGCCTTAAAATCACTTTATAGCATAAAGAGAATACAACCTAGGATGATGGTAGCTACTTTTAACGATAACCCCTGAGCAACAGTAATCTCCTGCTACTGCCCTACCAATGTTAATGAAGAAACAGAACTCATCGCCTTCTACGATGAGCTATCCTCTCCAGTGCGTAGCATCCCGAAAGACATCGTTCTGGTCATTGGCGGAGACATGAATGCCCAAATCAGGAAAAACGGAAACCACAAATATAGCCTACATAACTCGTCAAACAGGAAGGTACAACATCTAACAGATTTCATGATAGAAAATAGACTTACATGCCTCAATAAAAACTTTCAAAAAAGGAGGGAAAATTATGGACCTACACATACACAAACAATACTAAAGCACAGATAGACTACGTCTTTATAAACAAGAAATGAAAAAAATAGCGCAGTGAATTGCGATGCATATTCCTCATTCGAGGGTGTGTCCTCCGATCACCGAATTGTCACGGCAAAAATACGATTGAGCCTACGAAATAATGCCACCCGTACAACGACCACCATACACAATGACTGAGCCCTTCTTAATAACAAGGATATTAGATGCACTACAGGAGAAGACAAACACATACCCCTAATGACGAATATGAGAATTTCGTCAACGCCCACCGAGAAGCAGCAGCGAAATACATACCAACAAAACATAGAATTAAATCTAGAGTCCTATGCGAGACATTAGCGGTTAGAGAAAAACGTGCAGACGTGAAAACTGCCTCCAAATGCAATAGGAAGAACCCAATTAACATAAATGCCTTGAAACTAAAAAAGGCACAAAATGAATTAGCGAGCATATATCTAAAAGAACTGACAGAATACATACAAAATCAGATTGATAAGATTAGAGACTCAGTGGAAGATAGGCAATCTAGGATAGCCTAGCAAACGATAAACGAAGTGAGCAGAAGGAAGGGCACAGCCAAAGCTAAACTGAAAGCTACAAACCAACAAGAACGAATAAAACTGTGGAAACAGCATTTCGAGAATCTACTAGGAAACCTACCGAAAGTTACACATGAACCAATCACGAAAATTATTAGTTAGTGATTAGACATCAAACTAGGACCGTTTACTCTAGAAGAACTCGACTCAGTACTTAGAAAAAATTAAAAATAGAAAAGCCGCAAGGTTTGGTGAAATTTCCCCAGAAGTATGGAAGACCAGACAATTCGACGACATACTTCTCCGACACTGTAATGCAGTTTATAATCAAAATCTGATAGACAGATGGATGCATTCTCCCTTTCCCTAAAAAGGGTGACCTCGGATTAGCCAAGAACTACCGAGGTATCACATTTACATCCATAGTAGCCTAAATATACAACGCCTTACTACGCAACCGCATAGGAAGAACCAAAATGGCTTCCGGAGAAATAGATCCACGACCTCCCAAATATTGACTATCCGTAGAATTCTTAAAGGCGTACTGGCAAAAAACCTACTGGCGACAATACTATTTGTCGACTTAACCAAGGTCTTTGATTCCATTCACAGAGGGAAGATGAAACAATTTCTACTAGCATACGGCCTACCAAAAGAAACCGTCGCAGCCATAATGATTCTCAATAGAAACACCCAAGTGAAAGTGCGTTCTCCGGATGGAGACACATACTACTTCGATATTGTAGCAGGAATACTGCAAGGAGACACACTAGCCCCATACTTGTCTATCATCTTTCTAGACTACGTGCTTAGAACATCGAATGATAAAAATTAAAAAAAGAACGGTTTCGAGCTGACAAAGAAAAGAAGCAGAAGGTACCCCGCAAAAACAATTACCGACGCCGACTACGCCGATGACATAGCGCTTCTGGCAAATGAACCCGCCCAAGCCGAAACCCTACTGCATAGCCTGGAATGAGCCACCGCAGACATTGGCCTCCATGTCAATGCACACAAAGCGGAATACATGTGCTTTAATCACACAGGCGACATTTCCACACTAAACGGTAGCTCTCCGAAACTAGTTGACAAGTTCACCTACCTAGGAAGCAGTGTCTTATCAACCGGGATTGACATCGACACGCAACTATCAAAGGCATGGGCAGCTATCAATAGACTATCGGTCATATGGAAGTCAGACCTGACCGATCAAATTAAAAGCAGTTTCTTCCAAGCAGCGGTCGTGTCGATACTGCTATAAGGATGCACTACATTGACGTTAACTAAACGGATGGAGAAAAAACTTGACAGCAACTACACAAGAATGCTGCGAGCAATATTGAACAGGTCCTGGAGGCAACAAACCACAAAGCAGCCGCTGTACGTCCACCTATCACCCATCACGAAAACTATCCGGGTTAGACGAACCAGACATGCAAGACACTGCCGGAGAAGCAGAGACGAGCACCTAAGTGATGTTCTCCTATGGACCCCCTTACATGGCTGAGCAAAAGCAGGGCGACCAGCTCGAACCTACATACAGCAGCTCTGTGTCGATACGGGGTGTAGCCCTGAGGACCTGCAAGAAGCGATGAACGATAGGGTGGAGTGGCGAGAGAGGATCAGGGATGTCCGTGCTGGTGGCAGGACAAGATGATGATGATATATATATATATATACGTACTAAGAATATTTCAGTACAAGGCCAGAGTATGGCGAATCGAGTAAGAATCAAACTCATTAACAATACTCTGATAATATAGTTTATTAAACATAACTTCACGTGAGGTGCTTAAAACACCCACCCACGCACATCCATATATGTTAGTAAAATAAACAGTCAATACAATTTATCTATAAGACTATCTATCTGCTTAAATACTTTCCTATTGAAACTTTTGGGAATATAAACCTGAGTCATTATATATATAGCAACTTTATATTAATATTTAGCATAAAATATTTATAAGAATGAATTCCTGTGCGCATGCCCTTCAGAATACATCCACCGATTTTCAATACATCTATTAGTAGTTATTGGTTGTTGTAATATCCTAACTAACAAAAGGGAAATAACCTCTGATGCCACAAGGGTTACAGCCCCTACTACATCCGGGGGATTTGGTCAATAAAGGAATGTACCAGGATAGCAGCAGATGTTCGTTCTCCCTCTATCTTTAATCATCATTCATCTTATCGATTCATCTTGGTAATAGTCCATACATAGCAAGTATCCATTACCTCAGATATAAAGACTTTACATTGGCGACGAAGAAAGAGTCGTTTACTCACCAAAAACATCAAAAAAAAAAAAAAAAAAGAAAAAGAAAAGAACAAACCAACCCACGTGCCGACCCCCCCCAAAAAAACAAACAACATGGCTGCCCTCCCACATTACCCAAAATTTGACTACGAATCACAAAACAAAGCGTCAAAATGGACAAAATATGTCAACAGACTGAGAAATTATTTCACTGCGTACAACATAGAAGACGATAAACGGAAAAAGCTATACTTTTAACTTTTGTTGGCGAAGAAGTAAATGGTCTTATTGACGAACTACCGTCTGAACAAACCACACCAGAAAAAAACGAAACACACTTCGATAAGCTCTTGCTGGCTGTGCAAAACCACTTCAACCCAGAAAACAACACTGAGTATAACCGATTTATATTCCGAAAAAAAAAAACACTCCATACATAGAGGACTTTCATCGTGAATTAAAAGAGGCAGCAGCTATGTGTCGTTTCACAGACAGAAATGCAGAAATAAAATCCCAGCTAATAACGGGCTGTTTATCAGAAAAAGTTCGCCAAAAGGGACTGATGAACCCAAACATGCTCCTATGCAATCTAATAAACTATGCCAAAATGACAGAAACCATATCCAAACAAATGGAACAGATGCGCTTAGAAGACGCCAACTCTATTACAAAACCTACCACATCCATTAATGCAGTAGCCCACAAAGTCACGCATGAACAACAATGGCCACGCAAACGCCTCCAGCAAAACCGGTGAAGAAATTGCAATGGGAAATACCTACATGAACGGGGACCGACATCCTGCCCTGCATTCCAGAACCAGTGTGTCTATTGCCGAAGATGGGGACATTTCGCCTCTGTCTGTTTCAGAAAACTAAATGACGAGGACAGACGGCGAAGAACAAACCGCCCCCCACGCCCACAAGCTCAAACCAGTCGACGACCGGTAAATTACATTGAGGACCATCAACGAGACCTAAACAGCGGCAGTGACACGGAATATGTATTCCATACAGGTAAAGTGAAAAACCTTCCTTACTTTGACTTATCTTTTGGTGATGGCCATCAAATGTTCAATGTGTTAGCTGACTCTGGCGCCACCATAAACATTTTGTCTGAGGCAGATTACAAATCCCCAAGACCAACGCCCCTCCTCCGACCCACAAAAACCGTAATATCTGGATTCGGTGTCAAAGAAGCCACTCCAGTCCTAGGTCAATTCAGCACACTTCTAAAGTTTAGAGGCATCTCCTGCCAAGCGGACATACATGTTATAAAGAACCCAGAAAAACCCATTATTGGCTGGGAAACATGTAAAAGGCTCAAACTACTGTCAGCAAACACTCATTCAGTCAACCACATCAGTAACTCTGATGCACAGACCCCACTCACCACTCTTAAACTTCTAGAGGACTACGCAGACCTGTTCAATGGTCTGGGTAAACTCAAAGAGAAAAAAGTTCACCTACACATAGATGAAAACATACCACCCATCGCTCAGAGATACCGCAGGGTCCCCTTTCACGTAAGGAAGGATATAGAAGAGTTAATAGCCAAAGATGAGAAACTGGGAGTGATTGAAAAGGCAGACGGTCCAACCCCATGGGTATCTCCTATTGTTGTAATACCCCAAAAGGGTCAAAATAAAATCAGGATTTGCATCGACATGAGGGCGACAAACAAAGCTATCAAAAGTAAACGACACCCAACCCCCACACTCAATGAACTGAAAACTATTCTATCAGGAGCTAATGTTTTCAGCAAATTGGATCTTAACCAAGGCTACAACCAATTGGAACTAGCTGAAGAATCCCGATATATAACCACCTTTGCAACACACCTGGGCCTGTACAGATATAAAAGACTTTTTTTTGGTGTCAACTCCACAAGTGAGATATTCCAGGAAGAAATTAGTCAAGCACATACAGGGATCAAGGGAGCCATCAACATCAGTGACGACATCCTTTGCTTCGGATCAGACCAGCAAGACCACGACCAAAACCTCCATGCGATATTCAGACGACTTCGCGAAAAAGGACTCACCCTAAATAGCAGCAAATGTGAGTACAACAAGAAGTCACTGGAATTCCTAGGACACACCTTCGGTAATGAAGGCATCAGCCCAAGCGACCTCAAAATAAAAGCAATCCTTGGATTACCCGACCCTAAAAACGCATCAGAAGTCAGAAGCTTGTTGGAGATGACTAACTTCTGTGGGGCAGAATTCATTCCAAACTATGCAACCCTCACCCATGAACTACGTCAACTAACAAAAAAAAAAAAAAAAAAACAACAAAAAACACACAGTGGTCCTGGACTGAACGCCACACTGAATGTCTAAAAAACATTAAGGAGGCACTGAGCAGAGCATGCTCACTTGCCTACTTTGACCCGAACAAACACACTCACGGATGCCAGTCCGGTAGGCATTTCTGCCGTGCTGTCACAAAATGGACGGATAGTACAATTTGCAAGTCGTGCTCTATCCTCAGTTGAACAGAGATACTCCCAAACAGAACGTAAAGCACTCGCCATCACACGGGCGAACAAAAATAAGCAGAGGAATATATAAACTACATCCTCTCAACCTCAACCCCCAAAGCAATGACAATTGATGAAGTTGCAATGGAAACAGCAAAAGACAAGACACTCACCACCGTCATTCAAGCCATCCTTACCAACAAATGGCATGGTGTCGAGGATGGCATAAACAAAGCAACATTCCACACTCTGCACGCCAATCGTGCCGAACTATCACTTGCACACAAGGATAGCATCATCCTCAAAGAGCACCGGATAGTACTGCCTGAAGCACTACAAAACAGAGCTATCAAAATAGCACATTCTGGACACCAAGGCATTGTGAAAACCATGGTTCTCCTCCGAGAAAAGTCTGGTTCAAAAACATGCAGCCTCTAGTGGAAGAAAACACCAAGAACTGCCACACCTGTCAGATCAGTACCCATAAACCGGCAAGAGAGCCACTGCAAATGTCCCCACTACCAACAGCCCCATGGGCAGAAGTCAGTGCTGACTTTGGACACCTCCAAAATGGAAAGTACCTCCTCGTTGTCACAGACGAATACTCACATTATGTTGTTGTCGACATCCTGGACTCCATCTCAACAACATCAGTCATACCCCGCCTAGACAAGATATTCGCCGAATTTGGCGTGCCAGTCTCCCTCAAAACGGACAATGGTCCACCATTCAACAGCCACGAATTCAAAACCTATTCCTCCATCACTGGATTCAGACACAGGAGAATAACACCCCTATGGCCCCAGGCCAACGGGGAAACAGAACGCTTCATGCGCACTGTAAAAAAGTCTATTAAAGCTGCCTTAAATAAAGGTCAAAGCTGGAAGCAGGAATTATTCAAATTCCTGCTGGACTACCGGACGACGCCACATTGCACCACCGGCGCACCTCCAGCCACAATCCTATTTGGCCGGACCATAAAAAACCGCCTGCCACACCTGATCACACCCATTGCTGAAGACTCCAGCATTAGGGAGCGTGACACCGAAGCCAAGAGAAAAATAAAGCAATACGCTGATAGAAAAGCATACGTGAAACTCAATGATCTAAGGGTGGGTGATACAGTCATTGTAAAAAGCGACAACATCTCAAAGGCTCTCACACCTTACCATCCTAACCCAATGACTATTATAAAGAAAAAGGGATCCATGATCACTGCCACACACAAAGGTAGCCAAACTACAAGAAATTCCAGCTTCTTCAAAAAATCGCTAAGCCTGCACATAACCTACTGGATTACCCCTCATCTGAAGATAAAAGCTACACACATACGACAACACCACCAGAATACAAAGACAACCAAACACAACACACAACTCTAAACCTCAGGCGTTCAAGCAGAACAAAACGGACACCCAAAAGATTTGACCACTAACAAAAAAAAAAAACAAAAACAAAAACAAAAAAAAACATACCCGTACACGATAGTCTGAATCATCATCATTTTCTTTTCTCTCATTCAGGTTAACAGACATCTCCTCCGACATAGAGTCCGAGCCATCTGTTCAAGCATCCCAATCACTTCACAGACCGAATGAACTCCCTCACCAGATAATTATTACCACCACTGTCATTGTTGTTATCATTATTAAAAAAAAAAGATAAAAGAGAGCATTGTAATATCCTAACTAACAAAAGGGAAATAACCTCTGATGCCACAGGGGTTACAGCCCCTACTACATCCGGGGGATTTGGTCAATAAAGGAATGTACCAGGATAGCAGCAGATGTTCGTTCTCCCTCTGTCTTTAATCATCATTCATCTTATCGATTTATCTTGGTAATAGTCCATACCTAGCAAGTATCCATTACCTCAGATATAAAGACTTTACAGTTGTTAGTCCAACCAGCTTGAGTTATATTACCACAAACATTATAATTAGCGGATAACAGCTTTTCATTCATCCAGTTTTAGCGTTGCAAACATTCACCAAGGCATATATGAATTGAACTAAAAAAATGCTAATCAAATTGAATCTCCAAATTTAAGCTCACAGACATCATTATGTATGATTTATTTTGTACTGAGTTCATTACTGAACGAACGAAATAAATAAATTATTATCATTGGGAATGAGAATAAAATAGAATTTATGTAGATTATTATACGAGGGTTGATCAATAAATCCTAAGCTTGATAGTTTAGGCAGGTTGTTAATCAACGAATTTTGATCTGAAATTTTCATTGTATTATTTTCGGACGGTGCATTTAATAACCATTACTAAAGTCTGTTGATAAGGAAGAAGATTGTGTTAAAAAATGAATGTTCATTGTGTTAGTTAAACACTTTTTCCAAAATAGTCTGCGGAATTTATCTATTTCTTTGAATATATGAAATGATAGATACATAAAATGGGCACCTGAATGAATACACATAATCTCAGAAATTCTAAATACTTAAAAAATGGATAACCTAATCATAAAATATGTAATATTTATAAAAACATATAAAGACTATTGCTATATAAATATATAATTTGTAAGCGAATAGTTTATAGGTAACAATTTATACAAGACAGGGCTCATTTGTTAGCACACAGTTAAATGGCTTCGAGTATTTCAATCTAACACTAATAATTCTGTTTAATATTAATAATCTGTTTGCATACAGAGACGTGGTTTCAAGATTTGCTATTTAACACTATTCCTTCATTTGCACTCAGTCAAATGGTTCCAAGTATTGTTATGTAATAGCAATAATTCAATTTTTACACACATTTAAACTATTTCAAGCATTCCAATCGAACGTGAATAATTCTATTTAGTATTAATTATTTGTTTGTATATACGTAAATGTCATCAAGTATTGCAGTCAAGTAACAATAGTTTTATTTACGCACAATTAAATGGTTTCAAGTATTGCTTTGTAACACTAACAATATAATTAACATCAGTCGTTTGCACACCGTTAAATGGTTAAACAGTTCTCCTTGACACATAAATGGGATCCAACAGGAACTATCACTCTGGGTCAGAGTGGACTTGGGAGTAATGGCAATGAAGGTGTACTCCATATTCCCCGGAGCTCCAGGGCTGGAGCGTCATTATTAGATGGCTTAGTGTTATATCCAGGACATACATTGTAGGATATTTTACTTGTCAGCAGAAATGTTGTTGGGGTATTATATGGCCCTAACCAACTGGGCTGAGGTAAAATATGTTAGTTGAATTTTAACCAAGAAAATGAAAGAGGCACCCTTTTCTCGCCATAGCAACTTGGATATCCTGCATCGTCTTGTCACTGAATAAAAGTCTCTGAGAGAGGAGAGTATTTTACGAGCCACACAAGAATAAAGCAAAGGAAACCATGGGAAGTAGCATGGTGAATGTGAAATAAGCTGGATGTATCCAAAGTTGGCCAACGCCGGGCTTCATCAGCTGGGCGGAAGATGTTCATAGGTTAACGACCAAGATGAAATAGTTCAGTGAGGTAATTATTGCAACACATCTCTGTTGGTGGCATCTATTGACCAGAAAAAAAACAACCATCGAAATAATTCCATGGCTCTAATACAAACTGCAATCCAAACCATATCGCTTTTCATGAGGGTAAACACGGAATGCGTTATACTGAAGCTGGAGCTCTGGCCTCAGAGTTCGAAAAACCTGCAAGAGAGTTCAAACCCAATTTTTTTGGGGTGCAAAAACATTTTAACATAGCAGTTTTTAACGTTATGACTTGGAACACAATAAACCAACTACTCGACTTCTCATCATCTGCAGTCGAGCACAAGACGAACAAGACATGTGGGGCACTTTTGGAAAGGCAAGGGCGAACTTATTAGCAACGTTTTCATATGGACTCCTGCATATGGAGATGGCTGTGTTAGTCGACTAGAAAAGACTTACATCATTTCTGTACGAAAAGAGGTTGCAGCCTAGAAGACCTTCCAGAAGCGATGGATGATAGGGACAGATGGCGAGAGAGAGAGAGAGAGAGAGAGAGAGAGAGAGAGAGAGAGAGAGAGAGAGAGAGAGAGAGATTGAGTGAGAGAGAGATAGATAGAAAGAAAGAGATAAAGAGAAAAAGTGAGTCAGCGTGACTTGAATATATATATACATTATAATATCGTAAGCAATGCTAAATAGTGCTACTAATAGACGTTCATATTTCGCGATCATCAGATTCTTAAGAATCTCAGCCCTACAATTGGGATGAGTTGGTAGTACATACAAAATATGGAATATAAAGCATAAAATCCGATTTTGTTTTACGTTCTGTGCTTTTAGGATTCTTCAAAGATTGAGATTCTTCAAAATGAAATATTTCCTGAGATTTTAAAAACGTGAACTTGTCTTGATTTCTTTATTATTTTGCTTATACACACAAAAGTTAAGTAACAGTTCATTTTTTGCTTAGTGGATTTGAAATTGAGTTGACTGGTGATATGTTATAGTAGATTTTTATTCTGATAAAATGCAAAGTCCGTATTTTTGTGCAATTGTAAGTAGAGTTAATTAAAAAAATAATATACCTAAAATTTATATTTGAATAATAACTTTTTAAGGAAGGCAATTTCTGGCACAATGTTTTCAGTAACGAGTGTGCTTCGGTACACTACAAATAATCCCAATTATTAAACTCTCTCCCTCCAAAAGATACAATACTTGCACATTTCTGGGATTGTTGAACTCGAACAAGATGTCAATATTTTGTATAGTTACCATTCTCATCCATAAAACTTTCAAAACGCTTACTCATACTGCTTATAATTCTCCACATTTGGACATGGAAGATATTGCACCACTTTTTTTTTCAGGAGCCCCTGTGCAAGTTCCAAAAGTGTTTGTGAAGGGGAACCTTGCTAGTTCCTTACAATCAAAAATGTTCTACAAAAGTGTTATAGGTTTTTGATCAGTTGTTTTGCCAGGCTATGGAAGAGTGTCAGTGGTATTACACTAGTTATTACCTAATCCTCTATTGGGTCGGGTATTGTCATCCATGAAAATGGAATGTGATACCAGTGGATAATCATTAGAATATGATACGACGACTCTTTGAAGTACTTGAATCTGAAAATTTTGAACGCTGATATTTCCTGGCAATATCAAAAGATCGAGCTTTCGATCATACGAGCAGCTCTTTCTGGATGTTGAACTGACGATAATGTTTAACCTTCTTTCAACGGTGCTGAAGAATACTCTGGAATGTCATTAATCTCAAAGAAAGTGACTCGCTGAACAAGGCACTTTTCTGGTAAGTCTCAAAAGCAACTTGTTCTCACGAGCATCATTATCTTTTTTTTGGTCTTCAAGTTCTTGGCTTATTCTTTACATCCCATATTGTGCGTGTTTTTTTTTTTTTTCAAAAGAGAGATTTCTATATACATTATGTTGAGTTTTCTTCCAATTTATCAAGACGGTAAGCCAGTGCTTAAATTGTCACTAATTCTTTGATTTAGAATTACACTATGTTTGAGTTTAGATTAGAAAAACTGTGCTTTTTCAAGGCAGAATCGCATTACCAAATACTTTCTTAAGACAGCGTTAAACTGAATTTACCATGTTACACGATGTATCAACATCAACCAAAATGCATACACAAAGCATAGTAATTTATTTTTTTGCCTTACATGTGAGACATTATAACCATGGAAATGGCCTTTTATTTCGTTGGAATAGTTTCTTTTTAATAAAATTAATTGATGATAAATTAGTTTGTGCATAACACTTGAGAAGGTGCACATCAATCAATCAATTTATCTATCAATGAGTCGTTTAATCGACAGTTTCTTGCTAATATTCACTTCACCGAGCACAAGGCCATTATAAAGGAAAGAAGAGATTATATTGCATAATTATTCTTATTGTGATGAGTCTCTGTTGAAAACCAACTAAGTACTTTCTAATTTTACCCTGAGCTTAAGGAGTTAACGCTAGATTAATACTGGGTTATATCTTTCCACATCAACCCTAGACCGTACAAAATAGGTCTATATCCATATATAGGTTTTGTGCTTGAGTACGATGTATTACATAGACACATACTAAATACCAATTCTGTTTCTTAACACTTACATTAACAAATGTTAAAATCTTTTGTCGAAAAAAGTTAAAGGTTATATCTTATTTCATTTGCATCTGTGTGGCCATTTTTCACTATTCATTCTAGATTTTTAAAATTTGGTTGTTTCAGTGGCAGAGGCGGTGGCATATTGAATCAAATTTTGAAAGTATATTTTTGCAACTACCATTATTGAATGATTCGCAACGTTTTTGGTTATATTGCAGCTATAAGCTGCAAACGTTTTATTAACTAGTTTTTTTTTTCTAGATGTTTATGAAAACATAATGAGACTCAATCTTTCTGAAAATGTCCGATTCATAGAATGTATACGGCGAGTGTTGCATGATGAAAATTCCGTCTAAATATTAGTTTTTCAATTCGTTGCTAAAGAAGCTTTTAGATAAATATAGAGTTTAAATTACATGGATATAATCTAGAAATGCTGAAAGAAAAAGAATGATAATACGTTCTAAGAATATTGCTAGATATTGTCAATAGGCAATACTTGAATTTATATGAGGTGATTTTTCCCCAGCTTAACAAATATCTGCATACACGTACTAACTGTCGAATGTTCTACTACTTGAACAGATTTTTACGTTATTCTGTACTGAGACAAGAATGCACGACCGATAATTATACATTTATTTCCATTATATATATTAAGGTAGTTGACAAAAAAAAAAAAAAAACTAAAAAGAAGAAAAAAACCCCGTTTATCCGGAGTGATTGATAAGTTTTTGGTTTTTTCTTGGACTAAATCAGGTTTTGCTGCTGTGTAATCAGTAGGAATGAACAAAAGAAGATTGTAGAATTCTTTTTGCTTGATGAGGGCCGGTTGGTATTTACAACTGATATATATATATATAATGTACTTTAATGCATGTATAAATAAACAGTATTCAATATCGACGATAAAGTATATGTAGATCTAAGTCAGAATAACTAAAACACAAAATCAATGGCGCTTTCGGGCTTGTCACTTTCTCGCTTATGTCATCTGACTTTGTGTTTACGCTATTCTAACTTAGATCTACATATGCTCAATCACCGATATTGAATACTACTTATTTATAAATGTAGCAAAGTAAATTATTAATATATATATATATATATATATATATATATATATATATATATATAATGTGTGTGTGCGTGTGAAATGAACAAACCTATATAAAATGTTTTTATTAAATCAGAAAAGTGCAAAAATCATGGTCACTAGAGTAAGATAAAAGTGAGAATTAAAAGAAATGTCCCTTCACTTCCTTATTTCAGTTTGATAACTATGATTTCTTCCATTAAAAAAAATGAAACTTATAGCAATGTGACAAATATGAAATGGTGAGAAGACAATTCTTTGAATATATTATAAATTTATGGAAACCTATTGAATGCACTACGTATATATATATATATATATATATATATATATATATATATATATATATATATATATATATATAAAACACCGATGTATATATATATATATATATATATATTGTGTTTTTTATGGTTATAGTGATACGTATTATATCGTGAGCAGTGTATTGCAATACGTATTATATGACTTGACTTTATCGCTGCATGCCCAGTATGTATGTATGTATGCATCTATGTAGCAGACAGTAAGGTGTTAGATCTGACAAACTAACACTCATGTGGAAATAGTCTGGAGCAGACAAATGACAAGAAAAACTACTTTTTTTAACAAATAGGAATTGACAGAAAAAGTCTAAAACGTAGGTTTCATTGGGGCCTTGCCATTCTGTATAAAAAATTGCAAAGAAATCTTCACTGGCAGTCAGTCAGTCAGTCAGTCAGTCCAACACTTGATCAATGTCGTTTGATTTATTATTTATAACTATCTGTCGTCAGCAAGAAAACATAGTGAATTGCAGGACAAAGTCAAAAAGCGCTTAATATCAACATATCAAAAGCACAACAAATATACATATATATTAAGTACTGAAATATTCTCAGTACAAACAAGAAAGGAATTTGCCAATTTTCTGAATTTCTATTGGATTTTTAGTGGGGTTAAACTAACTTGAAAAACGATGTGCTGAACAGTAATATAAATATGTTAAACGGCATCTATATCTCAAGGCTGTAGATTACTTCTTTCTTCGCTGTGTTGAAAATTTTTCTGAACGTCTCCAGTCATATATATATATATATATATATACTGGATACACATACAAGATTAAAAACGGATGTAAATGTAATTAATTTGAAATTTATTAATTAATGACAATTGCCGTCATTAAGAATTACATTAACCAAACGTGAATGATTTTTTTCAATTTCTCGCCCAAACAATTTTTGACAGACATGAACTGATGACTTCCTTATTTCTAAATTTCCTGGCACACGAAAATCTTATAATTATCAAAATAAACGATAATCTAAACCTTTTAAGTCTGGTAAGTATGGAGGACGACAAAAACTTACTAGTTCATTGATTTTATTTCCTCTGGGTTTTCTTTGCTGAGCAAAACTTAATTAATACATACGAGTTGTCCATAAATATCTGTCATAATGATTTCAAAAGTATCCAATTATTCATTGGCCTACTTAAACAAATATTAATTCCTTTAATGTTCAATGCCTTCATTTACCTGTAAAATTGGAAATTCCATCTTTTAAACTACTCAGTGCATTAGTATACTTGAAAAATCCACAATAACCGATAGACATAAATGTCTTCTTTGTAAGTAGTTTGTACATTTGTGTGTCTGTATTGTGTACTATATCCACCTAGTATATTGCTTTGTTCAGGAAAACAATGGCTGCTGTTATATTTGAATATATAAAGTCAACTATTATTTTTTAAGCTTCTAATATCTTTCTTACGATTCGTATAACTTGAAAATCAATGGCGGTTAAATGCTTGTACAAACATAGATAAAATAGAAATAAAATAAAAACTCTTTAAAGACAAATTTTCACTCCAGCAGTCAAACAATATTGATAATTTTTTGTGACTTGGAAGAAGAAAGCGTTTCTTGGAGGAATAAAATCTTGACTTAAACTAAGAAAATAACCTACTGAAAATGATATATATTTTTGTGTCATTTACTGATTGCCTTTTATTTTAGTTTTATTTTGAATACGGAATAGACTCAGCAGAAATGAATGGCAGCTTAACCAGTTGAAAGCTTGGAAATGTGTGGAGTACTTTTCTGGCATAAAGTGGCACAAATAGGACATTGTAAAAAGTTGTACATCAGAGAATTTAACAAACAGAAAAATAAGGGCATACATATCTTCCTTTCATAAGATTAGTGATAGTATTTAAAAAATAAAATAAAAAGAAAGAGAGAAATAAGGTTTTAGATTGATAGATAGATTAAAATTAAAATTGGTTATTGGAAAAGTGAAAAAGCAAACAAAAAATAAGAAAAAAATTGAAACTAATTAGAATTCATACTTGAGAAAGAAGAAACAGAAGAAAAAATTAAAATGCGGAAAGAAGATAGAAAAGAGAAAGAAAAAGAATACCTGACTTCAATATGGGTAATAATGAAGCTGAACCTGACAGAAATATAAAGTAAGATTTTGTTATCAAAAATTTGCAAGTTAAAAGTTTAATTTAAAACCCAGGAAAGAGGTCCATCAGAACTTGCAATTTACGATAAAGATTTGCAGGCTGTGTTCCTGGACATTGATCGAAACATCTCAAGCCGAGAAATCGTTGCAAAATTTAATTTATCGATTAGAACCATTTCAAATAATTTAAGAGTAGTTGACAAATTAATGGTTTCCCAAATTGAGTCCAAAAAAAGATCAGGTTTATAAAGGCCTGTATTTTTCTTTTAGTGATATAAAATTGATCCATTTTTTTATCATATCATTTCTAGTAATGAAAATAGATTGTATATAATAATCTGAAAAGATCTTTACATTGGCCAAATGTAGGGGCGAAGAAAAATAGGATTTGAAATATGTGGCTGATTAAAACAGTTTTTTTTTATTTTTATTTTTATCCTGTAGACTAAATTGTGGAACATAAAGGTACATTTACATCATTCTGTGGTTTTCATAGATTTTTATGAGCGGTGTTGTTAGCCTCGTGCTCTCCGGTTTTCTTTCTTCTAAATCGGCTTGTCTATTTACAGTCTACTCAACTATTTACCCACAGCTGATATTTAGTGCAAAATCAAACGCAAAAAGCCTCGTCGAGAATTTGAACTCTGATCGTTGAGTCTATTTTGTACGATAAGAACAAATACGCAGTTAATATATGTATTTGTTTAAAACCAAATCTAATCATACCAATTATCTTAAGTGTGAGAGTCTCAAACTAAAGGATACTAAAATGCCTTTATGTCCTTTATATGCTAATTGAATGCACACGGATTCAGCTACCTATCATTATGACTATATATATCATATCATTATCAGTACTATTCAACTGTACAATTTTTATCAGATTTATCATCATCATCATCATCATTCTCATCAAGTCGTGTTGACAGCAAGGAGTTCTAAGATTATCTCTCGCCATCCATTCCTATCATCCATCGCTTCTAGCAGGTCCTCAAGGCTGCATCCTCCTAGAGCCGAGTAAGTCTTTGCAGGTAATCAACACTGGCATATCCATATGCAGAAATCTATATGAAAACATCACTTGTGAGTACGTCCTTGCTTCTCCAGCAGTACCCCGCATGTTTTGTTCGTCTTACTTGAATTGTTCGCGAAATAGTTGGTGAGTGGCCGTACAGCTGCAGCCTTGTGGGATGTTGCCTCCAGGATTTTTTCTAGACAGCATGCAGTATTATTGTGTAGTTCCCTGCTAGATTTTTGTTTTTGTTTTCTATGTTTTGTTAGTGCCAACGTGGTGCCTCTATATAGTAGTATGGATACAGCTACTGCTTGGGAGACATCCAGTTTTATTTTATCGGATAGATTAAACCTTCATATGACCAGTAGGCTGTTAATAGTCTTTCACGCTTTCACTATATATATGCTGACGTCACTTTCAGTTGATGAGATGTTGCTGCCGAGGTATGTGAACTAGTCTACTAATTTTAGATGCTTGCCACTTAGATTAGGGATGGCTCATTCTTGTTTAAAACTCATTAACTCTGTTTTATTTTTGTTCACGAAGAGGCAATGCTCTCTGCTGCTTGCTCACGTCTACGTAGTAGAGATTCTGTTTTGGGAAGGTGTATTTGCACGAAGTGCAATATCATCTGCGTTGTCTGCATCTGTCATAGTTTTGCAGGATATCGTACACTTCTTACTTTTTTCAATGTGAAACGATTTTCTTTTATTAGGTCTATGGATGTTTAAAGTAAGTAATCTAGACAGAGTATAAACAAATATGGCGCTAATGTATCTCCTTGCAAGACTCTAGAGACACTGTCGAAGAAGTCTGCGTAGGTGAGAGAACTATTGCTTTGGTGTTTTAGTAAAGCATCATCTTAGCAGTAACATTTTCTTTGGGAAGACCATATGCAAGCAGTATTTGCTCCATCTTTCTTATTTTAAATTTGGCTTTAAAGCTGCTAAAGTTGCACAAAGAATTCGGGAATTCGAAGGACATGAAGCAATATTCGATCGTTCTGCCAAAACTGATTAAAGCGTTTTAAGAATGGTGACTTGCTGCTTGAAATAGATTTTACAAGTGGATGGTCATTTGTTGTAAATTATGACGCTTTAAAACACAAGGTAGATGAAAACCCAACCACCAGCACTCGAAAATTATCAGAAGAGCAAGGATCATCGAAATATAACTTTAAAAGCATACAGGAGAAATGAATTAAAAACAAAAAAAAAAAGCTTATGGTAATCTGGTATAATGGTATTAAGAAAAATATATTGAATCAAGTGCCTGCTTTGAGAATCAGAATTTTGGACTTTGAGCCGTGTCAGAAATTAAAACACACATTACCTGAATTGTTTTTTTTTGGAAATGATTATGTATTAACGATAGCTAAAATCTAGCACAAAACAAGGAGTATGAGAAACTTAAAGAATGTAAAACTGCTTTGTAAAACTAATATCGAATCCAACTTGTTAATGCCATTTTCTCTTAGCATCAGTGGGGAATATGCAACTATCCTGCTCATTAAACTGGTTTTGAAATGACATTGTTCTTGCGTTGTAGAATTTTCTGGTTTACTTTCAAATTATTAACATCTGGAAGCGTTTAGAAGAAATACATGACGGACTATAAATCAGTACATTGTTTCTGTGAACTTTATCTTGAGAGTCGTAATCAAAAATAGTCAAAAGTGAAAGCATAATAGCATTAATTATATAAAGTTTTTTTTTTAGATTTCAGTAAACACATCAGTGTTGTTTGTTGCATCTGCTTTGTAAATATTTCTTGGTAATTGATTTTGTAATTTAAAAATTACATTGGTTTTATTTCTTCAAGTTGTTCAGTTGTTATTCTGTGTAACAATGTCATGAATTCATAGAATATGAGATGCAAGAAACAAACAAACATTTCATATAAGCCGATTCCACGTAGAAAACGCCTTGCACTTCTGAAATTATGACTTGGGGAAAGTTCTATGATTTATTGTAAAGAATCAATGATTTATTGTAAAGAAAAATGTATGATTACGTTAAAATATACTAGGGTGGACTAATAATCTAGTTGCCTGTCATGTAGTTATAAGCTGAATTTTGATCTGAAATGTTCAATGGATGATATTCAATCTATGATTAATATTCATAAATGAATTTACAAGGAAAACGATTTATGTTGAAAGATTATTATTTATTGTGCAAATGCATTTTTAATCAGTAGGCTACAAACTTATACAAGTACTAGACCTTCCTTTTTATATAGTAACTGTCATCCACACTGTTGCTTATGCTTCTATTAAAAAAAGAGTGAAGTTTTCTAATTAGCATTTCATACTTATGTCCGTTATATCAATGATTTTTAAGATAAAAAGTAACGCCCTGTGCAAATGTAGAGACCACAACATAATCATTTAGCTGCAAATTGGACAGGAAATTGTTTTATTCATCAAATTAGACCATTTAAAAGTATCGATCTATTAAAAGTTTCGATATGGTATATCATTTTTCCAGGGTAACAATCACACACACACACACACACACACACACACACACACACACACACACACACACACACACACACACACACACACACACACATATATATATATATATATATATATATATATATATATATATATATATATTTAGGACATGGAGCTTACACAAATATAAATATGTATGTTCCATGTCCTAAAAATATTACGGGCAAAGTAAATAACATTGTTAAAATCTTACTATTGGAATCAAAGATAATTGACAATAATCAATAATTAAACTAATGATTAAATCAAATGAATCAGAAAGTCTCAAAAATGTCAACTAAGTTTTGTTGAGTGTTTCACTACCGAGTATAAATTAAACAATTCTAATTCGAAAAGGCTAATACTATTGAATTATGATAATTTCTATTTGCTTCATCAAATCATTTAGGATGCAATTTTCATTCAAGAAATAAGTAATGTATTCAACTTGAAATAAAAGTAAAATGATTAGATATTTACTACGAAGACAAAACATTAGCAAGAACAAAAACAAAAACAAAAACAAACAAAAACGATATATGTGTTGGAACATTTCTCTTTCATCAAATCAGCTGTAGTTGCTAGGTGATAGCTAAATAACGCCCTAAGTCCAGTATTCTTACTCATTCCATGTTTTGTCAAGAAACACCGTATTCTTTTATCACGGCAAAAGATTATTGCAAATTGAATTTTGTGTATCAGAAGTACAGATTTTCAAAGACTAATATCTGCTGACAATTTTCTAGCGTTTATTACAAAAGAAATAGATACATAGTCGCTAAATTATTCTAAAATATTACTGAAATAAATAACACGTTAAACTTAATGAATAAAGATATTTTAAATTCTACACGAAACAGTCTTTCTTGGGTAAGCAATGCATTCTTTATATATATATATATATATATATATATATATATATATATATATATATATATATATATATATACAAAATTAAGTTGGTTGCAATATATATAACTATATAATTATAATGTATTCTGACAAGAGAAGCATTATGTAAATACCTTCATGCTTAATGGTTACTTCTATGACAATTTGCAGGAACTCGTTTTCTGCGGTAGATGGGCTTCTCTATCCCCGGAACTAAATGATAAAATCCGCAATTAATGGTACCATATACACAAAGTATATTCAAAAACGTTCCCCAGGAAATTGACATCTTATTTTAAAAGATTTACATCAACTCTGGCACGTCAGAAATGTTTACATCACTACTTGAACATTTTGGTGCTAATATTATTAAACTGTTCCTTGTTAATAAGTCTAAATAAAGGCGAACATTATCACTGCAATCTTATTGAAAAATCCAGAAAAGAGTAAACAAACTAAAAAAAAAAACAGTACAATACAGACATAAAACACGTACACAACTAATTTTGTGAGGATATTCAGAAGAATTAACGTATTTGTCGACGAATTGTTTTGAGTCTATTTAATTGAAAATGTAATCAGTCATTATTTGCAGACGATCATAATATAACGTTTTCTTTAGAGTTAATTTATAAACTAGAGAAGGTAGCTTACAAAGTTACTGTCAAAAACAATGAGTCATCTAAACAAAAAGTAAGCAAACATGTATATATATATATATATATATATATAAAGAGAGAGAGAGAGAGAGGGAGGGAGAGAGAGAGAGAAAATAAGAGAGAGACAGACAGAAAGAGAGAAAAGTATTTACTAAACTTACTTTAGTTCGTCACAAGGCAACAAGTGGGATGTACCCAGTGAGATTCGAACTCACTTCACTGTGCTCATATCTCCGAGATAATATCTTTAGTCTGTCAGTCTTAAGTATTTACTAGCTATAAAAACATCTCGATTAATGCAACAAGTGGTCTGCACTCAGAGAAGATCAAACTTACAGCTCTAACAAATTGATCTGGGAAACAATCATGTTCCCCACTGATTACATACTTACTTATTTCCATTTTGATCCAAAAGTCGTTTAAGTCTTAGGAAAATGTAGGGTTATTTTTTTTCATCCATGGTTTTATTTGGTCAGGAAGCCAATTCATTCTTTCGCATTATTTTTCAGTTTTCTTCAAATCTTCGTTTTTCTGATATTAAAAAAAAAGAATATGCAACTTTCTGTTAAAATAAAAAAGAAGCAAGAAAATAACACGAACATTATGAACTATTTGATAAACTTTATTAATCTTTTCACAAACAAGTTTCATAATTCTAGGTCGTCAATATTTACAGAGGCGACAGGTACATTCTGATATTTTCCATCTATTAATACAATCTAGGAAATCTTCATGGTAATACAAACAGAATAAGTTTTACAAAAAATCAGTGGACAATCACGTATTATAGATATGTTCAGGCTTTCTATAAAGATTCCTTTCTATGTTCGTTCGGCATCTACGATTGCATAATACACGCTGATGGTGTAAAAATGTGCGAGACAATATGACATGGAGATATACACCTTCGGTATCTGTAATACGTTATTAAAAAAAATCTTTCAGTTAATTTCTCGAACATAAAGTTTTAAAAATACTTGCAGTAATCTTGTTATAAATCCATCACAATAAAAGCTGTAAAGATTTGCGAGAAACGTTGCTCTTTTTAGAGTATTAATTTAACCCCATTCTTCTGTTTGGAGTTTTCTGCTTTAAGTTGATTTTTTAGGTTTACTAATCAATTAAAATAGAGGGAGGTAATTTGGTTGTTGCCTAGATCCTTCGAAATAAATTCTTGAGAGACATTTTGGTATCTTTAATTGGGCCATATTTGAATAAAAAGCAAAAAGTGTTTTCATAAAAAGTGCTTTTTTAAAAAGTAATATTTACTCTTCATTTCCTAATCTCGTTTTCCCGTTATTTTCGAATTCATGTTCGTGAAATCAGCTGTTCATACTTAATGTATTTTGTTTATAGATGAAAACATTCTGTTTGGTGTATTTTTCGATCAAATATTAGTAAAATAATTAGGATGCAGCATATATATATATATATATATATATATATATATATATATATATATATATATATATATATGAATGCGTGTGTGTGTGTGTGTGTGTGTGTTAAATGTGTACTAATTTTTCCTATGAACAATCTGTTTACAACTGTGTATATAGTCCCTAGTTTTCGATACACACACACACACACACACACACACACACACACACACACACACACACACACACACACACACATATATATATATATATATATATACGCACACACACACTTACATACACATATATATGTGGGCATGTATTTTAAACTATTGAGAGTCCACCCATTGTTTCTATTAGGTTAAGATTAATCTGATGCTTGATTTCTGGTTCCCAAATGAACTAATTAAAGAACCAATAAATTGAGATCAATTGGGACGGGATGGAACCGAATGAGCATCGAAGAGTGTACCAAACAGAATGTTATGATCTCGAGTCTGAATAACTGTGGGCGCAAAAATAAAGATTTCAAACCGTATCTACAAAGATCTTCAAAACTTTCCAAATAATTTTGGAATAGAACATTTCATTGGCAGCAGTATAATCATGATAGAATATTGTATCTTTAAGTTCAATCTGTTGAATATATTGATGGAAGTCTTGGAATTGAATAAAAATTTAAAAAAAAAAGAAGCTAAAAAAGGTATATATATATATATATATATATATATATATATATGTACGGCCAACATTTAGGAATAGAACATAGTTGATTTTTAATCTAATTTAATTTTTTTCACATTATTACGTTGTTTCTGAATGTATGCTTTTCTTACCACGGACGTATCACTCCACAATAAATAAATAAATGAATAAATAAATGAAAGTAAACACTTAGTGACAATGCACTCTTTTCAAACGTCACTGCTTTATATCAGCGATGAACTTTGCTTGTGTAAGGTGCTATCCAAAGTGTGGTTTAACTGTGTGCAAACAAATGAACTCTAACTTGTTTTAGAATAATGTTACCTACAAACTATTCGCTTTCAAGTTATATATATATATATATATATATATATATATATATATATATATATATATATATATAAACAGGATTTGGTATAAAATGACCCACAATATTAAATATGCCATGAAACTAAATAACCTAATCTAACCAAATTTCGGAGAGCTTTAACTACTGTCAAGGTAACCATCTTATCGAGTATTTCACAAATCTCTTTAAAATATTTCACTTAGAAATAAATAACCTTAATCTCTATCAATTTATGTCCTTTCTTGAAGAAGCCATTTGGCGTCTTTTGGAAGCCGTTAAAAGCAAATTTTCCTATTTTTCATGATAAGTATATTTTGGTGATTTAAAAGTGCTTTTCACGGACTTATGACTAACACTTAAAATGACTAACACTTAAAATGACTAACAGTGCCCTAGAAATATTCGATTTGCATTTCTTGTTTTGTTTATTGAAAGAACGTGTCAGACGATTTCTAATGAAACGGTAATTTTGCTTTCATGAAAGCAAGAAAACGCTTTAATTCTAGCTTTTGTATGTTTTTGATTCTCTTGCAAAAGCAAGATAATAATTAAAAATATTAATTATGAAAAATAATGAGTGTACTAAACTTTCATAAAAAAGAGGTACATCAAGAAGTCCATGTCCTAAGTATGAAAAACGCATTTATTTGACACAAGGAATTTTTATTTTTCAACATAATTCCCTCCGTGTCAATGTATTTGAAGCAACACATCGGTATTATTCCCATAAATCGAGCATTTTATAATATAAATTTTGGATGAAAATTTAACAAATGAATCAACCAGATACACTGATTCATAATCAATAATAATAATAATAATAATAATAATAATAATCGACCAGAATACTAAGGCATTGTTGAGAACGGCTAGAATACTAAGGCATTGTTGAGATCGGCCAGAACATTAAGATGAGCTCTGGAGACTTGAGGAGACTTGCTGTCGCTCAGACTCCAGGGGAAAACCATCAGCTAACGCTGGCGTGAAAAACTCACAAAGGAGTAAAATAATATATATATATATATATATATATATATATATATATATATATATATATATATATATATATATATATATATATATATTTGAGAGGGAACCATTTGTTACCCGTTAACGGATATAATGTTGATTCTATCTCTTTTGTAAGAGACTACATTATTTTTTTATTAACGGTATAATAGAAACCATTGCATTATGTCTTGTAAATAAACAAGATTAGACGTTGGAAATTATATACAATTATTAGTATGTAGATAAATTAAAAACATTTTCGTATTTTCAAGAAATGTATACATCATATATTATATTTAGTTGCAAAATGCATGTTTCTGGATCAACCGTCACATAGCCAGAAGCACTCATTTTAGCATATTTTGTTTTTGGTTTATTTAACGGCATATCAAACCTTTAAGGGTGATTTAAAGCCGAAATTTGATACATTTATAAATGTTTGATTATAATAACAGTCTATATTTCCGATATTTTATTGCAACTTAAAAAACCCTCACTTTTAAAAAAAAATGTCTATGATAATCATTTGTTTGGTAACAAGTATTCCAATATAATGCAAATAATTTGCACGTAGTAATACAGTTTCAAGTGTTCCTACACAAATGATTTAAGTACAATTGATTACACTCTATGGTTAAAAGTACCTATTCCTATTTAATAACTTTAATATTAACCATTCATTTTCACTCAGTTATTAAGCTTGAAACATTCCTATCCAGTGCTAACAATTTTCAAGCAAATCTATGTGATTCATGAATTAGACTAACAGGTTCTGTCGCTTTGGGTTTCAGTGGACGTGAAAGTAATGATAAGAAGTTGGTACTTCATACTCCCCTAAGCACCAGAATTAAAGCTTTATCACTCGATGCAGTTTAGTATCATACCGAAGACATATTCTTTTTAGGAGAGGGGGTTCTACCTTCTCTATAGAAGGTGCAATCAGCATGTTTTAAGCCCTGCCGACAGGGCGAATTTATCATTGTGTTTTTATGAACACAAAAGGAGAATGCTTTGAAGGACAAATACTGAAACAGATAAAATTGAGTGGAGAGTGTTGGAGTATTGAGAAGATTTTCAGTTATTTGACCTCGAGTGTAATCCCCTTATTAATCCTGCTGAGAATATTTTATGATAATACAAAACATCTTGCAAAGTGGTTGGAAGAACTGAAAATTTGTAGAATAGTCAAAACCCTGTAGATGACAGCATTATTAAAATCAAATAGAATTCTACGGACAGACCTGGATTGTTGAGGCGTCTTGCTGTCATTTGATGTGCAGCAAAAGGCACCACTTAAAAAATCTATGTGAAACCTCAATGACTACAAATAAAAACTGCAATACTGAGGACGGACCAAAATGTCTTTACAAAGAAATGGAAAGAATTAAAGATCCAGAGAAGAATTAAGGAGATTCATATTGCTACAGTTGATTTCATTAAGATCACTGAAAAGATTTGCCTCGTGGAAGGTTCGCTTCCTTCAGAGTACCTAGTGTGTCACATTTTCGTCTTGTGATGAGCCAAATAAATACTATACTGAAAAGATAGTTCGAATTTTGAGGAGATATGCAGTCACTTAATTTCCAGCAAAGGCCATTAAAAATCTCTAGCACACAAAAATGTGACAGTGGTACCAATTGTAGTGGTTACCCTCGAAACGGTCCACAGTGGCGTGGAAAAGAGGCTTGAGAGAATTGATGATCAGAGAAAAAATTGAGACTATTCAGAGCTAGCATTGTTGAGATCCGCTAGAATACTCAGAAGAGTCCTGGAGACCAGTGAAGACTTGTTGTCACTTAGATTTCACTTAAAACTGGTGTAATAATAATAATAATAATAATAATAATAATAATAATAATAATAATAATAAAGTTAATGTCTACCCTCTAATAAACTAGAGCACCACAAGTGGTATAAAGGTTTGTCGGCTAGGCTAGCAGACCATTGTTAGTTCAATTTTCAGTAAGTACTCCATACTCTTAGCCTAGTACTAAATTAAGCTGAGGTAAGTAAATGATTAACGTCAAATCAAGTACTAAAGGACCAACAGAAAATAAAACTAAAATGGCTTAAGAAGTCCATAATTTTGAATATCTTCTAAAATTATTTTAGTGTGGACTAAAGTCAACGAGCCAATTTTTTTTTAAATCAGTGAACACTTTGATATTTTTCAATCTTTGTTATAGGTGTAACTGTAAAGTAATAGTTAGCAAGCCAATCAATTAGATCGTGAACGAGCACTCAATTACCGAAGCCTTGTGGCAGGCTACACTATGGCAGTAAGAGCAAAAACTGTCAAAGAGAAGTAGATGTTATAGGAATTATTTATTGTTTATTGCGACAGTCTGAACCGATTTTTTTAGGAATGAATAGACTTCAAAATGTTGGTCTATGCCCCGCACTTTATTGATTCGCTTTATTTGGTGTCATTTTGCTCGCAGAAAAAAACCCCTCTTAAACAAAAGCATAAACTAAATTTATCATCAGTTGAAAACAGCTACAACCCACTTCATCCATATTCTAAATCAGAATTCTCCTGTTTGCGCCGAAGAACACTTTCACGAGTACCAATAGTGTAACGGACACTATTTACCTTCCAAGTAAATATTTATATTTGGTAATAATAATAATAATAATAATAATGATGATGATGATGAGGTATTTTATTCCTATTTAAAATAAAACTAAAGCTAATAAATACAAAACAGTGAGTTTTTCGAAATTGTTTATGTTATAGAAAAAATCAATTCAATCAATAGTTTTGGTATACAATACAAAGGGAATTCAAATAAATCAAATAAAATATTTCCGATGAAAACTATTTCAATAGCAATTATAACTTTATAATTTTTATAAGTTGTAAAAATTCAAAATTAATAAATATATTTTTACCAAAAAAGTGAGCTATCCAGTTGTAAAATTATAATTTTATCGTAACACCTAGTTAGGGAAACAAAGTTGAAATTAGCTGTTTTAACAATAGTCAATAAATGTTATTCAAGGGCATCTACTGCTTGCAAACATTCTATTTTCAGTGGATTAAGAGAAAAATGGCATGGAAAAAATTGTGCTCACAAAGAGTTAAATATGTAATCATAAGATAAAAAATTGAAAACTATAAATGTTAGAAAAAGGATAGATAAGAATATTGATAGTAGACAGTCTGAAGTGAGATTACGTATAAGTGTCAGTGGTTGTCATGGTGATCATGACTAACCGGTTAGTAACCTCTTTTTTTTGCATTTGTCTTATTACTAAAGAAACAAATTTATTTCATTTCATTTAGCTGAGAGCACAAATTTCCAAGCAAATTGGGCGATGTTAACACGTTATCAGAAACATATTGCTCAAACCTAAATGCAGTAATATAAAATAAACAGTGAATAAATAGAAAATACCCTTTTTCTCGTTAGGTTGGAGTAGACAAGATAGTTTTACAGAAACAGAAAAGCAAAGAAACAAAGCAAATAAATGTATATCAAATAAATAAACGAATGAATAAAAAAAAAAAAAAAAAAGGATTTATATCACTCGGTTTAAATAGACTTTACAATTGACCAAGAACGTCGTACACAGTGCAGGAAATAAAAGAGTTAGGTTTTTGCTCTAATGTTCATCTTCAAGACAATAACATTGTCTAACAAAGCAGTGAATAACCACATTATTTGATTATTATAGATTTTTCTTTCTATGAAACGAAACGGTTTTAGTTTCAGGCATTTTACAAATTTACACATGGACTAGTTGTAGTTGGTCTATGGTTTAACAGACAATGTTCAGGGCATTGAGGACAGTTTACTGGCTTGAAATTAAGCCAACCATATCAAAGATATAGATATTTTTGTTTTAAAACCTTTATTAATAGAGCCATGCGACAAAAATACACACAGGGTATAACCAAAAACGCACATTATTTTTTCACCAATATTATACAATATAATTTGATGTATTATCATACATAATCTATTGTTTTTATTCTATCTTGTAAAGATAAAGATATTCAAATGTACCCATTTCAGAAGAAGAAAAATAGAGAAGAAAAAATCCTGGTCTGGTGCGTTTAGAAGCTTTGAGGTGTATAGAAGAGAACCATCTGTGACTAGGACGGCCGATAAAAAACAGTTGGCCTTCCATTTAATAGGCACTATTAATAATTATTCTAGACATCTGAGGCAGCCTTTTGTTAAAATATTGAAGTGCCTCTCAAACTGGGAAGACTGTCATTGGAACCACACCTACTTCTATAACAAACATTTAGTTAGAATAGAAATTATAAGGTAAAGACAATGAAGATATTTTCTAAACAAAAATCAATTCCCAGATTAGGGTACAGCGTCCATTATGTTAAAAATGTTAAAAAACCAACCAACCAAACAAACGAACAAAAAAACAAAAAGCAGAAAACAAAACAAAAAAAAAACAAACAACAAAAAACAACAAACAACAAAAGGTGGTAGACAGAAAAAAATTACAGTGTTTTGCTGAAAAGAAGAAAAAGTTGTAAAGCAATTTTACATTACACTTTTAAAGTATATATATATATATATATATATATATATATATATATATATATATATGCAGTAGTGCTTTTTTAAAAGTAATTTGTACAAATTACAATTTGTTTTAGTTAGGTGTATCGATTATGAATAGTAAGACTAGAAACGATTCTTCTTTTTTAGTTGGAATGAATTACATTGAATCCCATTAAAATGTGACCTTGAACAGTGTGGTTTTGAACAGTACAGACAAATTTGGAATAAGTTAAACATACTATTCAAGGTATTGCTATATATATATATATATATATATATATATATATATATATGTGTGGTGTGTGTGTGTGTGTGTGTGCATTTAACAAGCTTACCATAGTTTGGCACAAAGCCGGAGTAGTAGTGCTTGGGATTAAACTTACTAGACTAATGTAATACTGATATGTTCAGCGAGACTATTTTAAAAGCCATCATGCGTAATATATATATATATATATATATATATATATATATATATATATATATATATATATAAGTCGAAGGATCCCTTTTTAATAGCTACCACACCGATGTGCAGTGGAGATCGCTACTCTTTTCCCTCGATTGCCCTACTTACCCTTAATTTATACCTTATAATACTGAGTGTTAAGCAAGGAGGCATTAAGTACCATTTTTTGAGTCTTTGGTATGATTCGACCAAGGATTGAACCCGTTCTTCTGGGTCATTTGCAAACACTCTAACCATTATGCCAATATATTGCTCTGATGTTTTTATTTTAAAAAGTTAAAAAGAAAAAGAAAAAGAAAACATGCCAGATAAAGCAATACTTAATCTTAAAAAGGAAAAGAAAAGTCAGAAAAACCAACAACACGAAAATCACTGCTTTTAGACATAATGATGTTTTCTTTGGAATGATTATTCGTAAGAACTGGTGTCATGCATATTGTAAATCACTGACATTGTGGTATATGACAGGAATCACATATACATCCACTATATTACAGTCATGTATACAACTGTTTGACTGCTTGCTTTGTGGATGACATAAGCTTTTGTAACTGATTATTTAGTCTAGATGTTCTAGCCTACTTAAAAACAAAAATTTAGCATTGTAAAAAAAACAACAAAAAACAAAGAGAAAATGTACAAGTATTTACCAATTGCAACAAAAGTTAATATGCATATTTATTTCGGTCAATTCATCTATCTGTCTATCTATCTATTACTTACTCTTTTGGAGTTGAGAAATAATATGTGATATCTGCAGTTAATAAGATTTCTATAAGTGACTTGATTTTACAGTTTTTTTTAGACCGATCAACTGACATGAGAATACTTGGCCAACTATCTCTTTGTGAATGTATATCATTACATATGTATATCATTACACTGATTGTTTAATTTCTAAATTAGTTAATAGCCTTAAAACAAAATAACCACGTAAAATGGGGCCTTAGATACTTCAACGTGCGTGTATGTTAAGTAGTTTTTTTAACGGGAAAAATACTTCGTTAAATAAAATTCCCTTCCATTCTTTTTATTACCCTTTACATACATACATACATACATACATAATTATATGTCAATCTATCAATGTGAATGCATGAGTATATATTAAAACATTCATGCATGGAAAACCTTGCATAATTAAAAACGTACTTTGACTAACATACACTTACGTTATCGGAAACATTTATACGTATATCCAATTATAGTACACAACTCTCACTGATTATTTTCAACCCTCAATAACTTTTTAAAAAACTGTTTTAAATCGATAACAGTTCGATGTAGATAACAATTTGTAAAGTGAAAGATACTGACTTTGAAAAGACAGAATCAATTTATAAGTTTGTAAGGAATGGTTTTCAGTTTTAGAATTTATTTTTGACTTTTGGCATATCAAATTTTTGAATAAAAATTATGGAACACACTTTCGATTTCGACTTTCGAAACAGATTTTGCCAACTATATCTGGAAAACTACGGAGAGCCGTGTATTTCGTATATCGGTAGATTTATACACATTCTCGTGCTTACGAGATCTAAAACAGTTTCTATATGAAATGTTAGAAATGTACAGAATGAAAAAGAAGTAATTGTGTAGAAATATGGTATAAACCACGAAAGAGCACGGTATTGCAATTGTATTAGGGATGTAATACATACATACATACATACATACATACATACATACATATATATATATTATATATATATATATATATATATGTGTGTGTGTGTGTGTGTGTGTGTGTGTCTGTGTGTGTGTGTGTCTGTGTGTGTGTATATAAGTCAAAATACATTTATTAAAGATTAAGACAGTGACCAGACAAAGAATATTAATATGTCGATTCTACAAACAAAAAAGTACTTTCTACATGGTGTAAAATGAATAAGAAGCAGTTTTCCTCTGCTTTAAACAACTGTAAATTAATTTTCCGAAGACAAAGTTAAGTTTCAATATTGTACTTAAGAGAGTAAAATCATAACAGTTTCTTGTTCAAAAGACTTCGTTATGAAACTTAGAGTCGAGCACTGATTGCGTAATTAATATTTACTATTGTCAGCACAAGACTAAACTTTTTAGCTACATAACACAAAATAAAAATATATTACCATAAAATTGTTTTACATGGCACACCATACGCCTCTACTTCTCGCCCCACCCCAAAAAATCAACGAAAGTTTCACAAGTTGTGAACTTTCAATTTTATGATGCTAATATGTTAAAAACGTAAATATATTATACAAACACAATATTCCTCCAAGTAAATCAATATTGAAATTACAGTTCGAGTATTATAACTTTATCCTTAAAAAATCTGCTATATAGCAAAAACTAGAGATTTTGTGAGGTCAGATTATGTTAAACTTATTATTGTCAGTATTTTGATTAATTATAACTATTTGAATATTTTAAAATATTTGGTTCGATTTATGATTTTTCATTTTACATCGGTGGTTGAAAAATATATCAACACTAAATGTATGACATGAAAGCAAAAAAACCCCCCAAAACTTGTAATTTTTACTAGAAATATTTAAACTTCAAAAATACAGTGGTTTTGAATTCATTACAATTAATTGGACAGAGCAGGTTATATATATATATATATATATATATATATATATATATATATATATATATATATATATATATATATATATAGAGAGAGAGAGAGAGAGAGAGAGAGAGAGATTCATGAATAAACAAGTAAAGCATGTATACACAAAAAATTAGAATAAAAACAATATATGTCTAAAGAAGAAAACTAGTTTGAAATATATGAAATATGATTGTATTTTCGTTGTTTTTATAACCCATCGTAACTTAAAAGAAACCCCCTCCCCCCAAAATAAACAACATGCAAATCGTGTACTTTCAATTTCATGATGATGATTAAAAACGTCTTGATTTGTATGTGCGGCACAGAGATTATATCAAAATCAAAGGTTTTGCCAAACTTTTCATATCAATTTCATTATAAATGATTTTAGAGATAACCGTGAGCCTTTTAAGCGTCACCAGATTCAATTGGTCAAATGCATGGAAAGTCTGACTATTCTAAATAAATAATTCTAAATCGTTGGCAACACACATGCTTTGCAAATTTTGGGCATTTTGGTATGGTAAATAATATATACCTAAATTTACAGGTCGACCTTCATGTCAGTTTAGTTTACAGACAGGTAGGAAACTTCTGAGTGGCATGGGTTAAACGCCAGCTTATGTTTATCGAAACCTTATCATTGATCAAACGCACGCTTCCGTATGTTAAAAAAATTGCTTTGGGGAGTTTTCACTTTTATGAATAGAAGCTGCTTTCCTGTATCTTATCATTCAACTTTTAACAAAGAGTTGTGAGAAACGAACTATTTGGTTTATTTCTGGGCAGCTCGGGTGGTGCAATTGTTGGTAAGCTATAATGCTAACAGGAGATGGTAAGTTCGATTCTCACTACCCACACTTATGGCCATATGCTAAACTAAACTAAGATTAATGAATAAGAGCTTGTGGCGTGACAAATTGCTAGCCTAGCTTGCCAAGCACAGTGATTCTATTCTTCGCGGTCACATAATTCTGTCCTTGTGTCACACTGAGCTCAGCTTAATAAAGGAAGGTTCGTGGCGTGAGAAAAATGGTTAGCAAGCTAGGTTAGCCGACCATTTAAGGATTCAGTTCTTATTGGCTGCCTCATAATTCTGTCCTTGTGTCACACTGAGCTCAGCTTAATAAATGAAGGTTCGTGGCGTGAGAAAATGGTTAGCAAGCTAGGTTAGCCGACCATTTAAGGATTCAGTTCTTATTGGCTGCCTCATAATTCTGTCCTTGTGTCACACTGAGCTCAGCTTAATAAAGGAAGGTTCGTGGCGTGAGAAAAATGGTTAGCAAGCTAGGTTAGCCGACCATTTAAGGATTCAGTTCTTATTGGCTGCCTCATAATTCTGTCCTTGTGTCACACTGAGCTCAGCTTAATAAATGAAGGTTCGTGGTGTGAGAAAAATGGTTAGCAAGCTAGGTTAGCCGACCATTTAAGGATTCAGTTCTTATTGGCTGCCTCATAATTCTGTCCTTGTGTCACACTGAGCTCAGCTTAACAAATGACAACTGTCTGGTTTGTTTCACTTTCTTTGAAATGCATGCTTTAGTATTTTGATTGTTTTCCATTTAAGGATAACAAAAGTGCCATTTTCATTGCGAGGCTCTCTTGTAAAAACGTTTTGAAAGCCAATTGTGCACATGATTATTAAACGAACTATAATTACGTCGAGCCCCGAACTAGTCGAAATGGAATGGTCAAACTTGCTTAGTTCAATTTTGATAGATTTTTTTTATTACTAAGTTAATGTTATTCACTACAAGACAATAATAATGGGGATATCCAGTGAGGATCAAACTCACTAGACAAGCCTACTGGTCTGCAAGATGGTAGATTTCAAAATTTGATTGTATTTTAAAAACTTAGCTTAGCTTAGCCAAGCACAAGGCCATAGCAATGCAGCATTTAATGAAGATTAAATTCACTGAACGAACTGGTTTGAGAGGTGAGGTTACTAACAACGATAGATATACAAATTCGATAGTTAAAAGAAAAAAACTTCATTCAGGATAGTCTGACATAAGGTCATAAGAGTGGGATCCCAAGGAAGATCGAACCCAGTAGATTAACGAGAAGACGCTACAGTATTCATCTCTATTTGTTGTGTTGTAATTACCGGGCAATTTCGTTACGAGACCGCTTAAAGCGTTTACACTCAAATTAAACTTGTTAGAAAAATGTTTAAACTGAAAGGCCACCGATTAGAACAGAACTCTTGTTACCATTTTGTAAAACAATCATTGATTGTTGCTTTATTTGAATCTAGCTGTATACATTATTCTGTATTCGTGTGATTGCTTTTATATAGTT
The DNA here is from genome assembly GCA_963585895.1 of Sepioteuthis lessoniana. Classification (NCBI taxonomy): domain Eukaryota; kingdom Metazoa; phylum Mollusca; class Cephalopoda; order Myopsida; family Loliginidae; genus Sepioteuthis; species Sepioteuthis lessoniana. The sequence continues at coordinate 79,788,405 of OY757916.1, read as the reverse complement.
GTGAGCATGCGTGAATTTGTGCGTGCGTATATACACATCCTTCCTCTCTGTCACACACACACACACACACACACACACACACACACACACACACACACACACACACACACACACACACACACACACATATATATATATATATATATGTATGTATATATATCTTGTTCATTCTCAGTGCTTCTAACTGAATTAGTGTGCGCTTGTGATTCTCTTTGTTCATGCTTGCGTGTATGTGTGCGTGTGTGCGACACTTTTAAAAAAAATTCGTTATAAAAATCGCAGAGAAACAAATTTTCATAGAGAATGTTTTGTTTTGTTTAAGAATATAGAGGAAAATGGCGAGGCCTTCGTGGAATCACTTTCCTGACATTATGCTGTGCTGCCATAATTCGTTTTTGTCTCTTTGGATCAGAACACTTTTAATACGTTTACAACAACAGTGAAGCAGCGGCTACACTCCAGCCATCACAACAACAAAGACGATCGCAGCAAAACAAATGATAAATTGACAATTACAAAATGATAATAAATAAAATTTATTAAATCAAAATAAACAAAAACATTATATTTCTTATCAAGCACGCCGTTTCCTTAAAACTATTAAGTCATCTTTTTAACGAAACGACGTTTTGGATAACTTTTTAAAACTTGACAAAAAAATCTAATAAAACTTTTTTTCATTTTGAAGAATATTTTATTCAGATGGTTTGGTTTAGTCTCTCTGTTTAATGGCAGATCAACCTTCGTTGGTTATTAATGCCAAAGCTATAATTGTTGAAGACCAGTAGTGGAACTATTTAACCGATAGTGAGGGTATACGGAAGTTCTTACCTTTCCCAATAGTATTAATCCAAAAGGTCAAACTTGCTTACTACGATGTCGCAATTCAGCGCGTTAACCACTGTGCCCCTAACTTTATTCTGAGTAACATTTTGTATTGCACCAAGCCATGGAAATTGTTTTGAAAAACACTAGATGCAAAGTTTTAGTAAATTTTTCCTTCTATTTTTTTTAAAAAAAGATTATCGTTTTCACAACTCTAGGATAAGAATTTTGGAATTTGATGGACATTCGTCAAACTTAGTATTTATAGACCAAATATTTAGTTAAATAATTTAATAATCTGCGAATTAAAAAAAATTAAAAATTCAAATTAGCTATATAAGGTTGTATTTGAAAATTTCATTTAAAGACAGAAAAATCTTTTATTAGCTTTTATATATTAAAGAATGTAATAGCTTTTATTTTCTATCATAAATTAAAGAAAATAGAACCAGTTATAAAAATGTACTTACTATAATGAAAGACCTTTAAAATACTGAACCGAAATACTTTGACATAACATAGACAAAAAAGTAATCTTATTTTACAAATTTTAGCTACATGCAGGTACATCCAACTAGAATTAACAAATGCAATAAAAATCATTACTGTAATCATATTTTCTTGTTTATTATAGGTTGAACTATTCGAAGAGATTTGCTGGTATGCTAAAACTTGTGTTATAGTCATTTATTTAATTTCTATTTTTTAGAACTTACTAAGCTTTGCTTAGTTTCGCACATGGGCCTTAGTCTTCTGATAGCATGCTTTCAAATTGACCGTAAAGATTGCAGGTATTTTTCTTATTGGTATAAAGTATGCATGTACTAATCATAATTATTATTACTATTAAAAAGATTAAAATATGGTAAGTTTTTTCTTCTGCCTTTTTATACGTGATTGAATCATTGTCTTTTTAACAGAAAAATTCTATCTCAGTTTGTTTAACTGGTATTTAATCCATGACATAGATGTTCGAAGTTTTTAAATGATTCCTTCTCAGGATGAGGTAGTGAGGATTCTTTAAGCTAAGAATGTGGCCATTTTCATCGCCCATAGCAGAAGAAAATGATAGAACCAGTGGAATCATGTCACACTTTTATTTATATTTAGGACTCCATAAAGAAAATTAATAATTATTGACGACTATCGGTATGCAGTTCTTTAAAATTAAATGTATCTCGTTTCTGTTGTCCTATTGTACATTTCTACTTAAATTCTGTCCAAAGACAGGAATAAATTAACAAGTGAGAGTAGACAAGGAAAAACTTAGCATTATTGGCTGAAACATATCTCATCTTTAACGGTAGCAGTCAGCAACGTAACTAACTTCAAGCAGAGAAAACAAACTTCGATATTTACATTTGGCTTCTACTCTAAAGGAAGAGTTAAGTCAGTTTCATTTGCGAGTTCGATCTTCCGTGGCAGCTTCACAATTGCGGTGTTAAGCCAGATTAAACTAAATCTATTTAATGCCGATGTAGACATAGTCGTTTCGTAGCTCTCATCACCCATCTTCTAGGTTGCAATGACTTCACTTCAGTTCTGATTTTCTGTCTACTTCACTGAACTCAATCCACCAGTTCATCTTTATGAATAAATCAAGTGACGGCTTTTATTGCCACGCAATTCATTTGACGTGGTTACGAACAGCATCAGAATATTTAAGTTTAAAAGTCCTTTAACCTTATAAACAACCGCATACTCAATGTCAACCGTTAATCAGGTGGCATTTATACGCTTTTCTGTCATAAACTTGCTTTTAAAAAACGGCTGACGATATAAGTTTTCAACATTACACATTTATAAAGTTGTAAATTGGATTGAAAATCGCCTCATTCCTCCAGGGCATTTTAACTCTATTGCGCTTAGAAAAACCTTGCTACAATGTGACATTTTTGTTGTGTTGCCGTAAAATACATACAAATTAGATTATTATAATAAAGATTTGGTTTCCTTTCTTTGTTTACTGGCATATCAACCTTTGTGGGTTATTTAATGCCGATGTAGAAGAACAGTTGGAAATAAGGGGATTCATACCTTTCCCCAGGGTATTAGTCCAAAAGTGAATGCAATAGTGTGACTTGAGTTTGAACTAGCTTACTTCCAGTAGCCATTACACCAAGGTAACGTCCCCTAGATAATATAGATAAGCTTAGAAGACTACCTTAGGTTTTATATTATAAGCGATCATAAAATATAACCTATTTGCTACGAATGCGAATTCATGAATTAGTAGCTAATTCAAATTTGTAAAGAAGAAACAAAAAATATAATTAAAATAAGCAGGTGAATACTGAAAAATATTGATAATTTCAAATATCAAAGCTTTTCAATTTCAATCGATTACTATTTCTTAGAAAAAACAATGTATCTCAATTTTTTCTCCTGCATATAGACAAATTTAAAGATTGTATTTTGTCGAATTTGAAGGGAATTGAATAGTAAGTTACTTGCTTAGTTTTCCTTTTCCAAGGGGAATTTTTCTTTATTTATCTGCTTTTTGAGAACAAACTTCGACTTGGTCCATCATAGTCAATACTCACGATGAGTGAGTTATAACAATTAATCTGTGAGATGAATAGAATGTACCTTCGAAGTACCTCTGTGAAAATCGTCATGAAAATAAATATTTTGCATTCATTTCCTTGTAGAAAATCATCTGTATTAAATTATTAACATTTTGAATTATTAATATAATATTTGCAGTGCGACAAAATTTACCCATCTGTTCATTCATATAAAACTTGTTTGTATTTTCTGTATCACTATAAATGTAATGATTAGGGTTAATAAAAGTTTTCATATATCTGCTTTATAAATTCAACCCATGACATCACAGGATGATTTAGCAGCTTATTTATAATGTGTCTTATTCTATCGGTAACACATGCATTAATTCCATTGACAATTTTTTTCTATGTTATTTTTGATACGTAGTATAAATCCCAAGAGCCAAAACCCTCTTAAATACATTTTAGAAAAAAATAACCAGCAAAATTTGGTGCTTAATCATCAACTTCCACCATCAAGCATTATCGCTAATCTGGTAATGTTTATTCATTCATACACTTGTTAGTGGTCATCAGCAAATCATTTTGATTGGCTAATATAATAATATCATTAAGAATGACCTATTAAAAATTCTTCTTGGAGATGGGGGTACAAAAATGTGCCCTTTGTATTCTCAAAACATGCCTCTAAAGTGTTTAAAAGAAAGTTTGATCAGTGATCAACTTGAATTATATAATATAATATAATATATCTTTTGAGGAGATATTATTATTTGCTTTACTCACAAAGAGTGTTGGTTTTATGGATTATTCCGCGAGAAGAATAAATTCTTGACTATAGACAGTTTTTTTTAAAAATTTTAATGTGCAACCGATTGAGTAAGGAAACTTATTTTAACAAATTGTCAATAAAAACAACAACAAAAAACAAAACAAAACAAAACAAAAAACCCCACAAAAACAAACAAACAAAGAACTAACTGCAAAATTCGCTTCTTAAATCATCAAATTTTACTTTGAAGTCTAATTGTTCAGATTTAAGTTTTCATTAATTCAATCTTCGAGGAACAAATTTCACCTTTTTATGCCATGACCAAAAGTTTTTTTTTCTTGTTTTTTCTTTTATAAATTCTTCAGTGAAGAGGATAAGATTTACCCTCTATTCATACTTATGTACTTAATATCTTTCTTAGCCAAGATACTTGATTAACTTTTTGAAATATTAATATTATTTCCGTTATATCTGTTTAAATGTACTATGGAAATTTGGCATCTGATTCTTTTTGCTTTTGTTGTTTTACAGTATATTTAATCATTAAGCTCAATGGAAACTTTAAAAAAATATATTTGTTTAATAAATCCTTCCGGTCATATCACGGGTTACATAAGTAGATACATAGTAAATAAAATTCAGTTTAGAAAAGTATAGAAAAGAGTAATATCACATAATATTAGAATTAAAACGAGATCAATAAAACATTATCAGTTTTCAGAAACTTTGGCAAATAAAGAAAAATAGAGATTCTCTTTTTAAATAAAAAAAAACCCCAAAAGGTCTTAATTGAAGAAAAAAGCATACCGGGTAAAAGAAACTAAAAGTAAACTTTCTTTTCATAAATATAGATACAATAAAATACCATCAAAAACAGATAACGAATTTAAGCAACCATGCTATATCGCCAAAACAATGACAAAATAAATTGAGATGTTACACAAAGAAGAAACATAAGAACAAAACTGTTCTTCTCTCACATGTCTTCCCAGACAATTTCATGGCACAAAAAACTAATAATTAATGTATTTGATTACTATTAATAATAATTTATAATAACATAATATTAAAGAGAGTGGGCAAGATACGCTAAGGACTATTGAATGTCATTGAAGAATATGGAATCATATAAAAGTCCAGAGGGCGTTTTAAGTTGGTAGGTAGTGTTTGAATTAGCCTTGCCAACAGTCAACACCTACACCACGCTCATATTAAGCATTAAAAGAAAGTATCAATCTATAATTGAGAAAGTTATCCAGTCCTTGTTTTTCCCTTTCGTCATCCTCATTTTCGTTTTTTAAAATATCTTTTTAAAAAATTTTCTTCTTGTTTTTATTTTCAGTAAATATTTAATGAAACAGTATTCTATCAGAACTGGTAATCATTAAAACGATTTAAAGTCAAATTTTTTACATTCTGCCATACCAACAGAATATATCCTTCTACTCTCCGCCAACCACAAGATGATAAAAAAATTCTTCATGATATTTTTGTTTATTCTTTGTTTGGATTGTTTTTTTTTTCCGACCTTAAACAGTCGGGCTGAGTTGTTGGCTTTGTCTGCAGCCTTTTCGAGGACGACGCCCCATAGCAGAGTTAACCGTCTCAGGCCATCGTTGTGTTGGAGGTGATTTCAGTCGAATTCAGCACGGGCTCCGAAGATATATCGTTGGAGGCATGTACGTAAGTTTTCCGCAACAGGTTGTTATTGCTTCGGACTGAAAATAGAAAAAAAAAAAAAAAAAAAAAATGAAAAAAAACTTGATTTAACAAATAGCAAAAAAGTAAGTAAAAATATTTGTTATCATACACACAAAAGCATCGAACTAAGAATATTATACCGCGCCAATCTTTTAATCGGTAGAATTTTATTATGCTTAATAAACAACTATGAAGTAGTATTATCATAACATATAGCCAGCAAATACCAACATATGATTTCTTCAATGTCACACACACACACACACACACACACACACACACACACACACACACACACACACACACACACACACACACACACAATAATTTTTGATTGGCATACATACATTGTACTGAGAGCATTTAGTCTTCAAAGACTTCAAGGAACAGTGTTTTCTATTTGGATAAAATACCTTGCTACCAAATGACTTAGTAATAATTTATATTAGTTAACCCATGCAATTTTATTAACTATAATAACTAAATCAACAGGTCACACTTTCGATAAAGTTAAAAAAAAACAAACAAGTGATGCTCCGAATTTAAAGACAGTTATTTATTTCTACGGAGACAACAACAAATACTTCTACGCTGTTGTATAAAACAAGCTTTCAATTACAAAACATTTTTCTTTATAGTCATCACCTTTAGTTATGAATTTTTACCATCGAGATCGAAAATAGTTCATCCTTTTTCTATACTATCTCTCATAACATCAGAGACGGAAGTTGGTGGTTTGGCAGTAGAAATGGAACCTTCCAATGAATAACCTATATTTTCTTCTTTTGTTACAGTTACCAGCTGCGTGATTGTCTGGAAAAATGATTCCTGATATGAAAGCAGAAGTTTTTCCACGAATGGCAATCACTAACATTCATCGACGCTTAAGAAATGTTAATGTAGACCAAACTGGATGTGAGAACAACAGTAGTGACATCAATGTGAGTGATAATCCCAGTTTAAAACCGGTGTAAGTCGACGAAATGAAGAGCAATTCGATCTGATCATTAGCCAGAATCGGGCTGTTGACAGACGGACATTTTCCTGGCAATGATGTGTTGCATCCAGGGTGCAGATTTTAACAAGCTCTGCAGATTATTGTCCATCGCAAGCAAAAGTGCATGATCAGTATTAGAGATTATATGCAAAATGTTATTTTGTAGATGAAAACTTTCTCTATCCAATGGTTATTCCGATTTGGTTTGGTTTCTTTGTTTAACGGCATATCAACATTTGTAGGTTATTTAATGCCAAAGCTATTCTCCTATAAGAACAGTAGTGGTACTATTTAACCCATAGCTCGGAGGATAAGGGGGTTCATACCTTTCCCAAGGGTATTTGCCCGAAAGTGAACGTAATAGTACGACTGGAGTTCGAACTCGCTTACTACGATTCCGCTGTCCATCGCTTTAACCATTACACCACGAGGACACCCCCGGTTATTCCAAGGAAATAAATAAATGACATCATTTTCAGAGCATTCTTCGTATCACTAATCTAAAATGAATACATGGAATGGGATAAAATCAGCATTTAGTTTTTGAAAATTTAATTTTAACACTTCATTGTTTTAAAAATCTAACATTTAAAATCTAACTTTCGAAAATTACTGAAAATATAAAAAAGAAATCAATATTTTTCCTCAGAATTTCTTCTTAAAATGATTACAATTCCTTTTGAACTAGTCCATATCGACACAGATAAGCCAATATTTAACATTAAAATAATATCCTTTCCTTTTATTTGTATTTTTAAAAGTTATGGATTGCCTAGTATCTTATTCTCAAATTGGAAAAAAAAACCCTCTATTTCTATTAAAATCGAAACGCGTGTTTTACTACTGCGCAATTTAGTGAGTCATTTGACCTGAACAGAGCATCGTCATCGGTCACGATAACCAGGATCAATACAACTCGAAAGATTAAGGCTCAAAGTTTATAAAAAAAAAAAAAAAGAACCAACACCGAGACATCAGGAAAAGTCGCAGAACGTGAGGATCTGTTGAGCAATTTTAACAGCTACGCGGCTGTTTAGTCAGAATATTTACCGAAACAAAACGTCGCTGTTTGAACATGATACTGATTCGGTTTCAGAAACATTGAACAAATGGCGTCGCTTGATTAGCTAAGGGTCAGGAGGGTCAATATTTATTCATTAGATGATTTCTGGCGCTTCCACTTCATGTTGAGGTAGAAACTCATAACATCTAACAAAACTGCAAATAATCTTGATTTGTTTTCTTGGTCAGATTATATGATTAAAAAACTTTCGGCGCATTATAAGCAAATTATCTATCTTACAATCAGAAGCATGGTCAACACATCAGTCTGTCAGGGGGGTTTAGATTATGCTGACTGGATCCCTGCAGAGGATTTAAAACCCCCTCAAAAAGGGGCGTCCTAGTTATGACACAAATCTGCATCTGGTGGTGAAGCTCAGGAGACTGTAGAGTATCTCTTCATTGTCATTATTTTCAGCCCCACTCTGACTTGGTGTGGTTGTACCTGTTAGGGTTTCATTTACGGGTCAAATAGATATATTTGAAAATTATTTGTATTAGATAGGAATACTTGATATGTATGACAAAATACAAAAACAAAAAAAAAATAAAAACTCCTGAGAAACCAAACAAAAAATGTAAATATAAACGTATAATGTATGCGATTCCCTAACATCAAGTCATGAAATAGCCCCAGACGTGTTGATATGCTGTTAAAACAACGAATCAATCAATCAATCAATCAAACGATCAATCAACTATCGACCCAGTCTATTTTTCTTTGCGGTGCAAGGGTAAACGTGCTGGTTATTTAAAAAAGTTTTACGATGCATTTCATCTTTAAATAAATTGACCGACAAACAAATTGATAGATACACCAAAAGAATTCTAACTACTAATTTACAGAGAATAATAAATACATATATCATCATTATCATCAAGTCATGCTGATAGCATGGAGTCTCTTGACTCTCTCTCTCTCTCTCTCTCTCTCTCTCTCTCTCTCTCTCTCTCTTTCTCCATCCATCCCTATCGTTCATTGGTCCTGGTGGGTTATCTAGACTACATCCAGTGTCTGCACAGAGCTGATTAATGTAAATCTTTTCTGGTCAGCCAGCACTAGTGTGCCCATATCGAGAAGTCCATGGGAGACTATCGTTTAGTTTGTCCTTACTTCTCCGGTAGTGCTCAGCATGTCTTTTTCGTCTCTCTTGGTTGGTAGCCATACAACTTATTTTGTGGGATCCTGATATCAGGATTTACTCAGAATAGCGCGTAGTATTCTTGTGTGGTTCCCATCAAGCTTTTCTCTAAGCGTTTCGTCAGAGTCCAGTTGGTGCAACTAAACAGTAGTACAGCAGTTACGAATAAGTAACTGCTTATATATATATATATATATATATATATATATATATATATATATATATATATATATATATATATATATTTCATGAAAAAATATTGTTGGTTGCAGAAGTGTTGCAATTTTAGTTTTGATTATAAAGCTTTATGTTTGCACAGATAAGAAATAAATTATTCTTTAAAATATTAATTTTGATTGTATAATATTCCACTAGAAATCATTTGATTCTGGTTCTTTGATTTAGAACTTTTTATAAAAAATGGTCTGGTATACGTTTTTATGGGTAATACTGTAGATACATAAATCGAACGATAGGTAATGGAGATAAAAAGATAGATGATCTAAATATTTTCGCATTTTTCATAATATCAATTGATTATATTTCGAGCACAGGGTAAAGTCATAATTTCCAGTGAGAATTTATAAAAAAGGTTGCCACTATCTTTTTTGAGATTTATCCAGTCTAATCTACTATTCTCCACCACCATGCGACACGTACACACAAATACATCCACACACTGATACACACACAACCCTCCCCATATATATATATATATATATATATATATATATATATATATATATATATATATTTATATATATATATTTATATATTTATATATGTGTTTGTCTATGTGTGTATTTACAATTCTAAAAACAACATCAAGTATAGACTTAAGGATGTGTGTCCGGTCAGTGGTAAATGCATGAAAAAAAGTGTCGTTTACTAAGTGACTGTAAAGACTAAAAATCGACCCAGCATGACTTATACATGAGCCATAGAAGAGCAATGGAAACTCAGATGTTTGCAATCACGAAATATTAATAGAAAAAGCATGCCATGCCAATAGTATAACATTATATAAATATATATGTGATGAAAAAACGTAAGTGTTGAATGCAGCTTTAACACGCTTATAACTTTATTGCTGGAGGAACAACAGGGTTGGTGATTGCAAGATATAGATATAAATATAAAGTTAATTGACTTTTGAAATGAATCGAATTACGCACCTGATAACTGAGAATACCCGATAAAATTGGTTGTAACACAAACAATATATTTGTGTATGAAATATTTTCTTTTAATTAGTTTCAAATATAATCTTATTTAAAATCAAAATGTAGCTAATATGTCAGATTATGGCGTTTTCAATCCATTCGCGTTCATAAAGACACAACTATATGATAAAAAGAATGGAGTATATTTAGTAAAACCGGCAGAGAGACAGACAAACAAAAAGAAAGAAAGAAAGAAAGAAAGAATTGACATAGATTTATTGATAGATAGAAGACTGAGATAAATAGGCATACAGACAAACAAAATGATATTCATATATATATATATATATATATATATATATATATATATATATATATAGAGAGAGAGAGAGAGAGAGAGAGAGAGAAAGAGAGAGAGAGAGAGAGATAATCTCTCATCTTTATACTCTCTATGGTTACCAATTACAAATATTAGAAGAATAAAATTGTAGTAAAACTTTTTAGTCTTGGTTTTGTATTAAAGTTCTAATAAAGATATTCCACCGCAGGAATTCCAACCAATCGATGAAGGTTTTGCTTTTACAGCTTGATTTATGGAACAAGTAACGTGAATTTAAACTCATTTGTTATGGCTTGCGAAATTTTGTCGCTTTATATATATTGGTAAATATTCTGCCTATCAGTAGGACCGATACTCTTGCCCAACGAGTACAGAAGAGTAATTAAATGTTTATTCTACAATGAAGACAATTAATATTAGAATATTCATTAGACGAGTTTAACGATTTTCTTCCAACGATGGAAATCACTCATTTTTTCGTCCAGTCTTTCTCTGTCATTAACCAAAAGAAAATATTGACAATCAAGTTGAGCAAGAAAAATAAATACTCGCTTACATTGAAATAAATCAACCTCGTAAGAACTACAGGACGAGTTTGTTTCCTAGAGTTGAAAGAGATATTATAAATACTCATAATAATCTAAGACTTTTAATCGATATTTCTTGTGTGGTCAACTAAACTAAAAAATCTCATATCAATTCCAGTTTTATATAACCATCTTTGTAATTTTGACCTCAAAACATTAATATCAAGTGGACGATTGAAAAGAAAAGAAAAAGGAAAAGAAAAAATGGTAAGCGCAACACAAAATAATTGGTACAATTTAAATTTTTTTTAAAATCAGTAAGGACACTGAGGTTAACATGGGTATATGTTCTGGGCAAAGATTCCTTTTTAAAGGTTGATGTGAGAAGAAAATAATAAAGGAGGTATAAAAAGCAAATAATGATTATAGTATATATAAAAGTATTTTTCTGTTATTTGATCTTAATTGTAGAGTATTAGATGGTGCTGTCTTAAAAAAAATGCAAGAACCCAAAATTGAGAAGATACTTAGGAAGAACCAAAATGGCTTTCGGAAAAATCGATCCACGACATCACAAATTTTGACTATCTGTCGAATACTAGAAAGTGTACGTGCAAAAAGCCTTGAGGCAACAATATTATTTGTCGACTTATCCAAGGCCTTTGACTCCATACACAGTGGGAAGATGGAACAAATATTTCTGGCCTACGGCTTCCTCGAAGAAACCGTCACAGCCATAATGATGCTATATCATCATCATCATCATCATCATCATCATCATCTCGCGCTGGTAGCACGGATATCCCTGACCCTCTCTCGCCACTCCTCCCTATCGTTCATCGCCCTAGGTAGGTCTTCAAGACAACATCCCGTATCCTCACATAGCTGCTGAATGTATGTTCGTGCTGGTCGTCCTGCCATGTGTGGGGGTCCATAAGAGTACATCTCTTATGAGTTCGTCCCTGCTTCTCCAGCAGTGTCCTGCATGTCTGGTTCATCTAACTTGAATAGTTATCGTGATAGGGGGCAGGTGGCCGTACAGTTGGTGTCTTGTGGGGTGTTGTCGCCAGGACTTGTTTGAGATTGCACGTAGCATTCTTGTGTAATTGCTTCTTCTCCAGCCGTTTAGTTAGCGTCCATGTAGTGCAGCCATATAGCAGTATCGATGTGACCGCTGCCTGGAAGAAACTGCGTTTCATTTTATCGGTTAGGTCTGATTTCCATATAATCGACAGCCTATTGATAGCTGTCAATGCTTTCGCTAACCTCGTTTTGATGTCCCTCCGGATGGAGATACAGACTACTTCGACATTGTAGCAGTTGTGCTAAAAGGAGACACATTAGCCCCATACCTGTTTATACTCTGCCTAGAGTACATGCTTAGAACGTAGATTGATTTAATGAAAGATGACGGTTTTAAGCTAATAAAGGAAAGAAGCAGAAAATACGCCGCACAAACAATTACGGACGCGGCCTACGCCGATGACATAGTGCTTATAGCAAATTCACCTTCCCAAGCCGAAACTATGCTACATAGTCTGGAACGAGCATAGGCCGCCATGTTAACGCAGACAAGATATAATACATGTGCTTTAATGAAAGAGGCGATATCTCCACACTAAAGGGTGGGCCTTTGAAACTAGTGGACAAGTTCACCTGCCTAGGAAGCAGTGTCTCATCAACCGAGAAAGACATCAACACGCGACTCGCAAAGGCATGGACAGCCAATGATAGAATTTCGGTCATTTGGAAGTCAGAATTGACCGATAACATAAAATGCAACTTTTTCCTAGCAGCGGTTATTCGATACTGCTATATGGAAGCACTAAATGGACGCTAACTAAACGTATGGAGAGAAATCTTGACAGCAATTATACAAGAATGCTGCAAGCAATATTAAACAAGTCCTGGAGCAGCTATACGGTCACCAACTACCTATCACAAAAAACTATCGAAGTTAGACGAACCAGACATGCGGGACACTGCTGAAGAAGTAAGGACGAACACATAAGGGATATACCCCAGTGGACCCCTTCCCATGGACGAGCAAGGGCAGAACGACCAGCAAGAACCAACATACAACAGCTCAGTGCTAATACAGGATAAATCCTTGAAGACCTCCCGGAAGCGATGGACGATAGAGATGGATGGCGAGAGTGGGTCAGGGAGATTTGTGCTGGCAGTGCGACTTGATGATGAGGATACATTGAAACCGTTTGGTTGTCACTATCTCACTTGGTAGGTTTGTGGGAGACCAAACGTGGTATAATTTGGAGAGTGCTCAATATCTTTGATAGGGCCATTATATAATAATGAATAAATATATATTACTTTATATATATATTTAATCGCATGGATGCTTATCAGCGACCACTGGTTTCAAGCCGACTTTATACGACAATTATCAAATAGAAAAAGAAAGATTTTGGAAAAATATGTCGGAATATGTTCTGTGTTAAATTGTAATATGTACGTTATAATAATTTGCATTAGTTGCTAATGTCGTATTAATGTTATATTTCGTATACGTTATTAAGAGGTAATTACGAGTACCTCTTAATACAGTACATGTACAATATACCTTATTCCTTACGTACGTACCATCATAGATTACAATAACATATACGTAATATAACATTAACACGACATAGGCAACTAATAAAAATTATTAAAACGTACAGATTGCAATTCAACATAGAACATATTCCAACAAATGAATACTAGTATTGCATAATACACCATAGTATATAACAATATACCATGTTTGTTAACACCATGATATTCCCACCTCACCTATCATTCTTACATTGTTGATCCAGCATCCATTTTCGACTATCATACTTACAAGTCAAATAAAAAAAATTCATTTTCTTCATAATGCAATGATGATGATAAATTTGTCTCTAAGTTAAAACCATCACTACACACACAAAATCTTTTTTCAACCAAATCTCAAACTGTCTCACGACTTCCGCTACCTTCCGCTACACATATATTCATAAGACAACCTCAAATCTGCTAAGCAGTGCATGTATCATCATACATACACACATACTAACAACCACATATACGACCACACATAACAACTGGCAAATATAATCCACGCACACAGACACACACACGCGCGCACGCGCACACACACAGAGAAGAGTTATACGCAATTCTAACGTAAACGTTCTTTTGGTTGTATTTTTCGATTTTTCGGTTTCTCCAAAATCTTTCTTTTTTTGTCTGATGATTGATGTACGGTGACGGCATGAAACCAGTGGCCACAGATAGGCGCCTCTGGTGGTGTAATGGTTAGCAAGCTCGACTAGCAAACCTACACGAGTGAGTTCGAGTCTCATTGGGTGCCCCTTTCATATGGCCTTGTGCCACATCTAAGTAAAATGCTTAGTAAATTACAAACCAGTGGCCACAGATAAGTATCCATGCTATTAAATATATAAAGAACTAATATATATATATATATATATATATATATATATATATATATATATAAACTGAGACAATATTGGGTACAGGTCAGTGAAAGCACAAACTTGAGTTTTAAGAATAATGGAAACTTGTTGTTCTTTGATTCTTAACTTGATCACCCAGAGTAATAATGAAAGAAAAGGAAAAAACTCATAGAATCACGCATGGAATTGAAAATATTGTGAAATATGAACATTTGATATTATGTCTTTGATAATTGATAATCTTAAAACTATGCCCCATCACAACTTTCAGGCGGCAATATGGGGAAAAGCCACATCTAAGGGTCAAGACTTTCTAGATCAGAACTTTTCAAATTTTTCCATTATTGACACTTTTAAAAATAAAACTTTACGACACACTTCTTAAGTTTTCTTCAGTAAACCATAAATCTGATTCAAAACGAATAAAAAAGAAATAGATCAATGAAAAATTTAGTTAATAATGAAAAATATCAGAAAACCAATGACAGATTATCAATGACATCTAAAGTGTACCGACACAGTTTTGAAAGTTCTGGTCTAGACTTCGTCAATGCTGAGGTCTTCTGGAACACTGAAAAGGGTACTGGTGATTCGAAGATGTTCCTCACTGTGAATCGACAACCTCTTGATATAGAGTAAACAAGCACATGCAAATAATGATGATAATAAAAAATCATTATAATTAGAAGCAAACATTTCTCCATAAAATTTACCATGGTTAATTTTGCCTCTTGGAAAGGAAACTAAATAATAGTATTTTCATATTCTTGAGAAACTAACGTTAAAGACATTATTGTTTTTATCGATTTTATATGCGTTTGAAGAATCAGAACCTTTTGTCATCAGCAAAATACAGTGTGGTTGATCATCCACAGAATCCACTGTCTGCGGCGGCCATATTTAGTAACATTTCGCTATTAATTTAAAACTCTCCCTCTCGTTTCATCCACGTCCCTCCAGTCGCCAATGCAGAACTTTAACATGAACACTCGAAAAATTGCTGGCCGATCACATTCATCCACTTGTCGTCAGACAACTTGTCAGATATTAAAAAAGGCATTTTCAATAATTTTTTTACTCTGTGTACAGAATGAATAAATGATGAAGGAAACAAAGAACAGGAAAAAGAAAAGAACAGAAAGAGAAAAAAAAAACACTTATTTCTTCTCTAATTCTTTGTATAAGCATATTTTAGTCTATATCTTAGCTGAACTTTTCTCTAAAACCAGTTTTGAAATCATACATTTAATTATTCAGATTTTGCCAACATTGGGTCAAGGTGGAAAATATGGAATCAAGAGTGAGTATCAGAGTCCAATTATCTTTTTTATGTTCACCCAGTTTTCGTTTTGTCTGAATCTTCAGATTTTCTGATAAGTTCCTATCTAATCTTTACCTTGATTTTATTTATTGCCTTCTATAAAATTTGGTGTGGTTAGGTTTCTTTGTTTAATGGCATATCAACCTTCGTGGGTTATTTAATGCCAAAGCCATCCTTCCAGAAGAACAGCAGTGATCCTATTTAACCTATAGCTGCGAAGATAATGGGGTTCATACCTTTCCCAAGGGGAATTGTCCAAAAGTGAATGTAATAGCGCGACTTGAGTTCGAACTTGCTTACTACGATTTCGCAATCCAATGCTTTAACCATTACACCACGATGAAACCCCTCAAAAAACTTTAATCTTTTCACACCAGTTGTCTCAGTCTGTTCTCATTCATTTGTTACCTAATTTCTCTTTATCTTCTTCCATAAACTTAAGGATTTTCATTGAAAATATATCAAAATGTTCATATTGATCAGTTACCTAGTTTCTGTTTGTCTATTCCTTCGAGCATCAGTATTTTCTGATATTTTATTTCGTCTTTACAAGTTTGGATGAACAAATCACCAATCACGTAGGTGAATTTCGATGTAAAATTTTCACTTTATAATGATCGATCTATGTGATTAATACTTAATACGGATTGACCAACGTGGCAAAACGGTTATGGTCGTTGAAAATGGTACTCGGTGATGCAAGTTCAAATCCTAGACGAACCTGTTTGCATGTCATATAGCATTAATATCTTTGGGAAAAGATATTAATTCCAACTATTTCCCGTCAATTTATCGATAAATACTTAAGTAGACTGATATTTTATCTTGGTATGGTAACCCGTCTAGGAGAAGGAGAATTTTGAATTAAAAACAGTTCCATTCCGCTTAAATATTTCGCATCCTGCATGTGGCCGAGGTGTTGGGTAAATACATACATTGAACAGAAGGAAAAGATGTTGAAAAATAGATATTTTTTATATAAAATAAATGCATCTTTTTTCATTAGACTTATCTATTTAGCTATTCACCAGTAACTCCATTTCTGTTTATCTCGTTCTGATAAATTTTCTCAGCCTATTAACATTTATTTGTTACCTCGTTTCTGTTCATATTTTTTTAAATAAACCTCAGTATTTTGTTATCAATTATCACAGTACTTTCATATCTATCTCTATCTCATTTGGTGTCTGAAATCATTTTGTATTTCTTATTGATGTAAAGGACCAATGTTCAACCCTGGTTCCAATGCAGGATATTGGACGCTGATTTTCAAAGCAAGTAAATGCATTTGAATCAAGAGATTTGTAAAATCACTTACCATGATGAAAGATGTATTCTAAATTGTTTAATGAGCAGCAAATTCAGTTTATAATAGGATTCATTCTTATGTCCCGAAAATGAGAAATAAGAATATCGAACTGCCTTACGCAATAAGCGAGATTTTATTCCAAAAGTATATTCTTGTGGCACCAGGGCTTACTTACTCCTCTAACCTAATTTTTTGCAAGTATTTCCTGTCCCCCCCAAATTAAAAGCCAGCTCTTTGATTGCCATTTATTGGCTGTAACATGTTATGATGATCCGACTGAAAGCAATGTTATTCGTACGTTTTCAAAATTTTCCGCGGAGTTGAAATGGGAATTCTCAAACGAACATTTTTGAAAAGGTCCGGAATTAAGTTAAATTCAGTTATTATCAACACACACACACACACACACACACACACACACACACACACACACACACACACACACACACACACATATATAAATATACATGTACACTCTTAACATTTTAAATGAAAATTAATCTACAGTGTCTAGCAACGTATCTTCGTTCATAAAGACAGAAACAAGTGATAATGAGAACGGAGTAAAATCAAAAAAGAAAGAAATTGTTTTTGGTTCAGAAGAAAATTAATTTTCGTATAAAACATTACAGGGGGGGGGTCTAATATATATATATATATATATATATATATTCGTATGAAATACGCACCCTAGATGGCTTCACTTCCTTTCACTTTGAAAGTGCGAGTCAAGGATAACTTCTGGGTATATATCTGATCTTCCATCAAGTTAGAATACGACACAAGGCCATTTTATAATGGAAGCCTTGCACGAATCAAGAATTAAGCGCAGCAAGGGTTAAAATTCTTGGTCCCATCGGCATTCCCCTAGTAGGGCGCCTCAGGCACCAACCAATAAACTTAGTCCTACAAAACGGGTATAGCCTAGGAGAAGGCTTCCTGAGGTCAGGAGTTAAAAGGACATCACCACTGCTCGAATGCTACGAGTGCTGGCAGCCGAAACACCCTGCACGAATGCCGTGGTGATCTTGTCTCTCAAGGATACCTTTTTACATGAAAAGGCCTTGTAAAGTATTTTTCATCTGTAGGTAATGCAAATTAAGCATATCATTTTGAAGTGCACTTTTCTATATCACTGTAAGTCAATATACATTTTGGTCATTAAAATAGAATATCAATTCATCAGAAATTTAGAATGATGGATGTAGTAATGAATATTGAACAGAAACTATTTTTTAAAATCATAACGCTTTCGGCCGATCTATGTTTTTGATACTACTACTACTACTACTACTACTACTACTACTACTGCTGCTGCTGTTGTTGCTGTTGTCACAATAAAAATCATCTTTGACCAATAGCCTCAGTCATAAATATTCATATTTTTTATGTAGATACGCAGAGCATCGCGAAAATATGAAAGACATAATTTGCTGATAACCACTACGTTCCTTTTGTAGTTTAAATTCGATTATTTATGGTGGAGAGAAAGTTTTATCCAAAAGTTTTGAAAGGAATTTATATTAAAATGATAAGTTATTTCTAGTGTTCAAAGTTTCGCATTAAAAATAGTCATCGATTCGGGAAATGATGTCTGTATGTCGAGTTCAAATTCTGGTCGAGACAGTTTATATTCTCATCGCACTATGACTGTTGGAAATATATAAATGCATATATTCTTTCCAACGTATAAACTATGGGTAAAACATTTGGGCGAATTGAGTCCTTTATCCTTAGCAGGACAACCATTCTGACAGGAGAATCCAAAAACGCCCTATTAATACGTCATGGTAGAAATATAAGGCCCATTATTGCCTATACAATGGAAAATTTTGTGAAACTATGAGTCTTGAAGTTGACCTAAAAAGCCTTAGAGCTTTATATATATATATATATATATATATATATATATATATATATATATATATATATATATATATTCACACAATTTAAAAATATCGAGACTAAAACGTGATGACTTAAGCTTTAAATTTATCAAATTTTAAGATATAAAATTCTACATTTAAATGAAGATGAGAGGCATAACTGAACAACTTATATGATAAAATAGCAATAAGCATAATATATATATATATATATATATATATATATATATAGAGAGAGAGAGAGAGAGAGAGAGAGAGAGAGAGAGAGAGACGGAGAGACAGAGACAGAGAGAGAATCTAAATGGATTTTTTCTCATATAAACTCATTATTTAACTACTATATGGCGAAATTTGTAAATCATAATTATACTCTCGATCTTCCCTCAATTTTTTTTAAATTGCACTTTTCTGTTTGTCTATAATCATCTATTTTCTCTCAATTATATATGATATTAAATATTCCAATCCAATATTGCCCAGTCAGCTGGGGCTGTATAATACACTGACTGCACCTCTGCAGAGGAGTAAGACCCCCCCCAACGAGTGTCCTGGATATGACACTAAACAATCTGATGGTGAAGTTCAAGCAACGCTGGAGCTTTAGGGAATGCGGAGTACCCCTTCATTGCCATTGCTCCCAGGTCCACTCGGGCCCGGAGTGGTAGCACCTGATCAGGGTCCTATCTATGGGTTAAATAGGATTAACAGCATACTTATGCTAAAATGAATTGTTTGAGTAAAACAATAGTTTGAAATAGAAATGACTTTTACAATTAAACCGTACTTACATTTAAACTGCGTGCTTATGCTTAACTGAATTATTTGAAATAGAACTGTTTTTCGACATTAAAACTGTGTTTACACTTAACCGAATTGTTACATACAACTGCTTGAATAGTTAGAAATGGAAATGTTTTGACTATTAAACTGTATACTTATGCTAAACTGAATTGTTTTAAATAGAACAGATTATTTACATAAAAATGGATTTGGCGTTAAATAACCTACAAAGGTTGATATGCCATAAAACCCAACAAACCAAACCAAACCAAACCAATCCAATACAAATAATTTGCATATCAGTTTGTCTCATTCTGTTCTCATTCATTTGTTACCACAGCTGTTTCAAGAATTCCTACCAAATTCTAATAATTCTATGGTTTAAAGTAACTATACCAATTTAATAATAGTCATTATCGCACAGTTACATGGTTTCAATTATTCCTATCTAACATCAATAATTACAAACAATTATATGGTTTCAAGTGACTAATAACAAAATAAAGTAAACAATTATATCTTCGAATAACTGTAAATACAAATAATTTACACATAATTATATGGCATTGAATATTACTATACAATATGAATGATTTATAAACATATCTATTTTACCTATAGATAAGACTATTATAGGTTCTACCACTCTGGGTCGGAGTGGACATGCGAGTAACAGCAATGAAGGCGTACTCCACATTTCCCAGAGTTTCAGAATTGGATCCTCACCATCAGATGCAGTTTAGATGCACAAACAGGACACTCCTTTGTGTAGAGGTTCTTATCCCTCTGCAAAGGATGCAGTCGGCTTATTCTAAGAGTGACTAAGAACATTTCAATGCTATTGCGCTAAGAAAAATGTTGCTACGACGTGTCATTTCTGCTGCATTATAATAAAATATAGACATAAAAAGTTCAATCAATATAAACTAGATATTCTTCCTTTGAGACATTCAGTTTTCAAGCCAGTTAAGTGTAGTGGTTTAGAAGATGTATGAGCATATATGTTGACCCCAGTTAATGAAGTCAATAGGTCTTTCATAGATACAAAGGAATTGGTAGCAATTTAGTTTTGGTGCTGCCAACAATATTACTAAGATACTCAGACTTGGGCAGTGACTGTATTCTGTGGTTCTTTCTCCAGTTTTATTTTGGCAATATTTTATGGCAGCTTTCTTCATTGTGTTTTTATATCATACTGTCTACGAATTGTATGGACAGTTCTTTTCCTATTTACACTAGTTCAATTACAAGCACCATTGGTCAACTATAGTAAACATACTAAACTTATGGCAAGTGCAATAAACGGTCAGATTTGTGGCCAAAATACCAAAATAAATTTACTTGAATCATTTTCTATCTTGGTTAAAATGGTTAGTGTTCTGAATCATATAAGAAATTGTTGCTGCTTTCGGTAGCACCAAACAATGTCAGGTTCTTGGTGTTGGCACTTCTGTAACGTTACCGCCCTCGCCCCCACACACATTCATCATTCTCTAACCATTCTCTTTCTGGCCGGCCGGTGATCAACTAGTGGTTCCGAGGTGGGGGGGCATTGCACATTTCTTTACCGCTACAAGAATACGATCGGGGGGACAGGAGAAAATAAAACAGACGAACAAACACGAACAATGCTTGGGGTTAACTCAGAGAAGAAGGGGTTATGCAACAGTACATTTCCGTTAGCATATATGGACTAACGCTAGCATGGATTACTAGCGAAAATTCCACAAAGCAACTGGAATGCCGACATCTTGACTCGATCTTCTTTGCTGGACCCTATCTTCTCTGCTACTGTCCGGAGTCGACTGCCCCTGTCCGTGGTTCCACACCAACTCTCCCAGCTCCTTTCTCCCACCAACTCTCTTCTCGCGTCCCGTTACCTATTCCGGCCACGCCGAGATTTCAAGTCCAAAAACCCTTTGTTTAGTTTCGCGCCAAACAGACAAAGGAATCGTCTGCTTGGCGGGCCACCTATATAGTGTTACACTTCTTGGGGTTTATGTGTCAGATAATCTGAGTCTAAATAGTAGACGAGCGATCAAAATGTCTTTTGTGATAGATGGGTAATACTTTTATTAATTAGGATTTGCTTATTCTTACACAGGGGCTTTAGTTTGCATATAGCACCTGCTGTTGATAAGTAGTCACCCTGAGGAGAATTATCGCAGCTCAGTTTCACTGATCTGGCGAGAACTGTTGCTTTCGGAGTGATTTGACCGAAAGTCAAGACATACGTTGTGTTCCATAAAAACGGTAGCGTATAGAAGCACAGGTAAGTCGAGAAAAAAAGAACAACAAAAAACATAGAACACGCCCCCACAACCCCCCCTTAAAATCAAAGCCAAAAAACAGACATGAACTGTGCATTTATACAGCCCTTTTACCACGAACAGTTTTCCTTCTTCAAGATTGATTCCTTTGTTGTCCAACTATTTAGTCATAGCTGTCGGGGCGGTGGATACATACGTTTCTCAAGGACATTAGCGCGGAGTATAAGGAATACAACTTCGCCCAGGATTTGAACACGAGTTCCTGAGTTCTTTTTCTACAACGATAACCGTTACGCTAAGTACGCCTTGTATGAACTGTGGATGTAACTCTTTTTATTATTCTGCTTAAATCGAAAAGCAAACATAACGTACAGAAAACTAGTTTATTCCCAGTATCGGCTAAAAGACCCTTTATCTGAGACGAAATGCATCGTAGTATTTGAGGAGAGAACAGGAAAAGACTGGCCAGCGCTTTCCAATGTGCATTTGTTAGTGTGTCAACTAAAACTCTACCTTTGATGGGCGAAGATTTTAAGCTTATGCTCGAGTGGATATATCTCTATCTCTGTCCGTTTCTTTCTCGGCTGGTATCACCAAATAAAAGTGTTCCCGTATCTGTCCTCCCAGTCAGTTTTCCACTATTGTTATGTAAATCCCACTGTAATTATAAAGTCTCCTCTGACCACTTCTTATTTTGAAAATTTCATTCTTGAAGCAGACGAGGAGTCCGTTGCAAACAGGAGTGATAGAGACTGAACGACTGCCGGTAAACTAGGGTTGCCATTAAAGTAACTAGAAAGTCTTTGCTACTTTGTGTGATTAGATATATAACCAAGAGGTAAAGATGTCTAACAATGGGGGTACCTTGTCTTTATATAATCGTTAGCAAGCTTATCTTGTTGATTAATTCTGTTGAGTTGTTAGTTTAATTCTCACTTGGTTCCATATACTAGCAACCTTGTCTCTAATCTAAGTCATGTTTACTTTTTAAAAAGTGTCTCCTATCGCGGTGTAATAATTCCTAAGCTAGTATTGCACATCAATTTCTATTGAGTATTAAGTTCGATTATTAAAATACGCCCTTTATATGTGGCCTTTCGGTACATCTAAGTTACGTTTTGTTTAAAGGGGCATCTCGTTGAGGTATAATGTTTAACAAACTAGGCTTACGTACATATCTATTAGCACTAAATATTATGTTCGATCCTTGTGCGAAATTCAAACAAAGCTTTGTTTTAAATAGGGATAGTAGGCAATGGGAGTCATGAGGACCAGATTAAGCAAAGCTTAACAAAATCTAAGATATATAATCAGTCAACCAGGATTAGGCAGATATAATATATGCAACAAAGAAAACAGCAGATACTACAACGAGAAGAGAATTTTCAGTTTTATCTCGATACATTCCAAACACACGCACAAAAAAAAAAACCCCATTTCACACGCTTTAATCTTAGTTCATTAATTAACCAGGACTGAGATCAAATTTTCTGTCTGAACGAGAAATGGGTTCTAACTGATTTTTCTATTATGCGATAAAAGTAACTTCTAAGAATAAATTCAGTGTCATATTCAGGCTGTATTGCCATTCGTGCATAGTTCTGTTGGCAAAATGATACTTATTTGAGAAAGATTTACGAATGTCATGCAAAATTTCAAATTTTCCTGACATGTGTATAGCAGGAAAATTTGAAAAAATTGCTCATTATTTGAGATTTACTCTTACAAATAAATCATAATCTAAATTATTAATTTCAAAAATAGACGTTGTATAACTTATGATCATTTTCTTCATTGTATTTTTTTAATATTATACCATTTGTGATTTATATAGGCTGTTCTTTTTCTATTTTTATCGCAGTTCAGTCATGAGCACCACAAGCTAATTATCATAAAAATACTATATTGGAATAAAGAGTCAGATTTGTTGCTAAAAGACAAAAATATATCTATTTGACCCTCTATCAATTAGATAATGGTAACATCTATCTATCTATCTATCTATCTATCTATTACAGTTTGCTCTGACAGTAAGAGAGAAAAAGACAAAAGAACAAAATCGAGATATATGGATATAAAGATAATAAAGGGAATAGATATACTGCTGTAGAAGACTCTACGTCTAGAAACAGGTTTATGCGCCATCCCACACAAGCCAGTGTTGACTGTGAGAACATTTCTGAGAGCACGTTACAGCTAACATCTGGCTGGCTTACACCTCAGATTGCAATCCCCTTGACTATTGTGTGGGGTGTAGTTTAGCGAGGGACCAACAAAACTCTGAGCAACACTAAAGATGAACTGAAGGCAACGATAATGACAGAATTTACTAATTTACACAATGAGACAGTTAGTGTTTTAATTCTTTATTTCCTATCTATCTATCTATCTATCTATCTATCTATCTTGTTTATAGCAGTGGTACTTTCCACAGAAGTTATGAAAAGTTACCGTCAATAGTAGTAACATTATATTTTCAAGTAGAATGATAATAAGAAAACAGATTAACACACAACAGGCTACGATGAAAGATTTAAATGCCATAACTTACTGATGAGATAACGACTGTCTTTGAGATTCTTTTATGGAGCACAACCATCGTCATTTTGATTTTAAGTCAGGCGACACAGCGGTCCTAATTAATAGCGAGGAAAGTCACTCGCTGTAAAAGGAGGAAGCATTATCGATTATAGACAGGACGTCTTTTGAAACACTACATATGCCCACATTATTAGTGTTGAAAAGTCGCTCGTTGGTGCACTGATGACATAATGGTGGAAAAAGCGGGAAAAAGAAGCGGGAATCAATCAATACGTTCCAAATTTGGACATTCGGCATATCACGTGCAGAAACCAGTGGCACCTGCACAGAATATTTATCAGCCCATAATCAATAGTCAATGATTCCACCGTTTTCTTTTGTCTCAGACTCGATTTTAGACATTATTAAAAAAAAAAAAATATTGTTCTATACAACACCTAATAATTGTAATAATAATATTTATAAAAGCCTTCTTTTCTTTTAAAAAAGATTGTAAAATCTTACATATTATGAAGATGTTCTGTACGAAAAACCTCCATAGATGTACACTCATAAATATCTAAATAATAGATAAAACACATAAAATAAAATAATAATTAATAATAAATATTCATATTTTATTCTTTACATTGTGAGATGGTATCCAAAATCTTGTTTCAAACTTATTATTATCTCTATAAGTCTGTTTCAAACAGTATTGTATCTATTCAGAAGTAAAACAAAACAAAACAAAACATTAATTCGTTCCTACAATGTTACAACGTCAATAATTTTTCAAGAGCATATATATACATATATATATATATATATGTGTGTGTGTGTGTGTGTGGAGAGGGAGAGAGAGAGAGAAAGAAAGAGAGTGTGTGTGTGAGAGAGAGAGGGACAGAACAAAAGAGAGAGAAAGAGAAAGAGAGACAGAGAACGGTGACCCTTTCCCGCCACCTTTCTCTATCGTCCATCGCTCCCAGTAGGTCTTCAAGGCTACATTCTGTATCGGCACAGAGCTGTTGTATGTACACACAGAGCTGTTGTATGTACGTTCCAACTCGTCCTGCCTTTGTTTGTCCATGTGAAGGGGCCCACAGGAGTATATCGATTATGATATGATAAATTTGCGTATAATATATATATATATATATATATATATATATATATATAAGAGTTTTATGGCTCTTACTAGGTCATTAGGTGAGTTAAATATTGCAGTATTATTAAATAGTGCTCAATATCAATGATAGAGCCTTTAAACACACACACACACACACACACACACACACACACACACACACACACACACACACACACACACACACACACACACACACAAATATGCAAGAATCTAAGTAATATACATATATATATGTATACATATGCACGCGCGTGCATATATATATATATATATATATTACATGGTAGTGTCTGTGACCTTGGGTTTCATGCATTTTGCAATCGTCGGACCGAGTGAAGATTTTCCCAAGAAAACCATATTGATATAGTTATTTTTTGTTCAAAATGTGGGGGTTATTTGTGTGTATCTATGCCTACGTTTGTGTGTTATAGAATGTTAATATGTTTGTGTGGTATGTGCTGTTGCTCGTGCGTTGCTGAACGCGTATATTTGCGTATGTACTTGCATGCATCTTTACATATTTACACATTTAAACATATTTCCGCTGTCTGTAGATAGGAAAGGATGAGAAGAAGGAAGAGAGTGTGAGAAGGGGAGAGTGGATGGGGGGGGGGGGGGAAAGGGGAAATGGATTGTTGCTATTAGAATTTTTTTCTTTCTAACTTTATGGTAGCTAAAGGTTTATTTTGATTTGAAGATGAAATGTCTGTTTTGTGGGGAATTTTCTTGGGTGATGATGATGATGATCAAAATTAAAATCATTGCAACAATCTGTTTCCCCTCCCACACCCACTCTTTCCTTCTCACCCCTTCCTATTAACAGATAGCAGAAATATGTGTATCTATGTAAAGATTCACGTAATATATATATATATATATATATATATATATATATATATATATATATATATATATATATATAACTTAGAGTAGTAAGGGTTACTTGGTAGTGCCCATGTCATCTTTAGTAGTATACGACAGGATATGATAGGTTATATGGTACCATCTTCAAGGAATGTCCCCTGAACTGACTTATATTCACCTATAACATTTGCTTTTTCTAAGCTCATGGAATCCATTCTTTTTTCCTCTCCTGTCTTTTTGCATGTTTGTCTTTGTATACATCTAAGATCAAAGCTGTCGCAATGCATTTCTTTATCTTTACCAGTCAAATTGACTTTGTAGCATTTTCTTCCGAATCAATCAATCTGACTCTTATAGTTTATTATCTATCTGAGTTTATTCTTATTCCATTTATTGATTCATCTTAACTCGTTTTTATTTATCTGTTTCAGTCTATCAGATAAGAT
The DNA here is from genome assembly GCA_963585895.1 of Sepioteuthis lessoniana. Lineage (NCBI taxonomy): Eukaryota > Metazoa > Mollusca > Cephalopoda > Myopsida > Loliginidae > Sepioteuthis > Sepioteuthis lessoniana. The sequence continues at coordinate 79,761,359 of OY757916.1, read as the reverse complement.
AGATAGATAGACAGATATATCTATGTAAATTTTCTTATCTATCTATCTATCTATCTATCTATCTATTACAGGTTGATTTTATAAAAGAGAAAAACCAAAGAAATTGTGATAGATACATAGAAAAATAAAAATAGCTAGCCTAGTTTCTTTTTATATATGTCTTTTTATTATTATTATCTGTATATCCGTTATTACCTATCTATCTCTCTATCTATCTATCTGAGCAAAACATTTCTTTGCTCTTGTATAGACAATTTTCTTCACGGGTTACTGTACTTTTATACGTGATGCCAAGCGGTGAAGTGATCATTAGAATATGTACAGAGCAGCAGATGCTTAAAATGTATTGTTTCAAGTAACCATGTCAGCTCGAAAGAAAAGTATTCACGCCAAATTGGATTTTATGTGTCAGTTTTGCCTGGTGTAGAACGAAAAAATTTTACGCTTCTTATGAGCGTCAAAAATAACTGGTAGCTTTTATTTCACTGGAATTTCTTCAGTTTTCAGAGTTTAAAAAGGTGCCATGATTTTTTTATTTGTTATGTGTCAAATTTTTATGGTACATAAAAGATGGCGCGCTCCTACGTATCTGTATCATACGATATATAGAGAATATATACTCGTGGTATAATGCAAGAAATAGACATGGCAACTTGAGAGTTCAAATACTGGATCAGGCTGTTTGAACTTCATATCAATGCTAATATGGACGCACTAATTGGACGCTAACTAAACGGCTGGAGAAGAAGCTAGACGGCAATTACACAAGAATGTTGCGAGCAATATTGAACAAGTCCTGGCGGCAACACCCCACAAGGCACCAACTATACGGCCACCTGTCTCCCATCACGAAAACAATCCAAGTTAGACGAACCAGACATACAGGACACTGCTGGAGAAGCAAGGACGAGCTCATACGTGATGTACTCCTATGGACACCCCCCCATATGGCCAAGCAAAAGCAGGACGACCAGCTCGAACATACATACAGCAGCTATGTGAGGATACGAGATGTAGCCCTGAAGATCTGCCAGAAGCGACGAATGATAGGGAGAAGTGGCGAGAGAGGGTCAGGGATATCCGTGCTAGCGGCACGACATGATGATGATGATGATGGTGATAATTCTCCCTCTAACTATGGGTAAAAAGAAGAGCTGACAGAGCTCTTTTACCTGGGTACAGCAATTTGTCTAAGAGAAGCAAAACTCTAAATTTAGACCTGCTAAAATTTGACCCTTTGTGGAGTTGGGTAAATGTATATAAAGTAAAGTGAGTAAAGTTGGCGACTGTTCTCAAGGGTGACCCGAAGGTTCCCTTCTCAAAAGCTACACTAGGGAAAGCCCAACTCTTTCCCTTGGATTGCTCCACTTTACTCTTGATACGTACCTTAAAATGCCGAGTGTTAACCATTTTTTAAGTCTTTGGTATGACTTGACTTGGGATTGAACCCGGTCTCACGGCAATTAGCGAACACTCTACCCACTAGGCTAATGAACCGGTTGCAGTGGCCCGTGAGACCAGGGTTCAATCCCAGGTCGAGTCATACCAAGGAGTAGTGTCCTTCCCTACACCTCGGTGTTGTAGCTATTAAAAAGGGAGCCTTCGGGTAGCCTTTGCCTCCGTTCGTCAATTTTACTTAACTACATATACTTTTATAAAAAGAACCAAAGTAACTCCGAAAAAGTCTTTTAAGAAATCAAGATTCGGCCTTCAAATAAAAAATATCAACCTTGTCGTAGTGTAATAGTTGGCAAGCTAGTTTCACGTATCAGTTATTTCTGAGTTGTGAGATCGATCTCCTCTCGTTACTCTAAATTTTGAGTTTGTGCTAAATCTATGCTTAGTTTTAAGGATTTACTGTCAAGTATCGCTGAAAGCAGTGGTTTCTACTTTATCACCGTAGTTAAACTGTGGTTCTATTAGCACTTCTATTTCTGGGTGCACATATTTAGGTGCAAAAATGTATGTGTTTTGGTGTGAGCATTTTTATATGAGTGTGTATAGACTTATTATAACATCATTTCAACTCGTCTAGAGTTATTTCATGCCTAGATGATAGAGGATTGTGTTCATTGTACGTCCATATTTACATATTTTGTGTAGTTGTTTCGTAAGAGCTTTTTTACAATATATTTCCATTGAACAAGAATCATTTTCAAAGAGATCCATTTGACCCATAAATGGTAACCTAACAGTAACTACCATTCTGGCTCAAATTCGACCTGGGAGTAATGAAGAGGTACTCCACGTATTCCAAAATTCCAGAATTGCAACCTCACTACAAGACGAAATTTAGTGTTATACCCAATACATCTCTTGAAGGAGCATTTTTTCTCTCTGCTCGGCAGTCAGCGACAAGGTGAGTATTTTTTTTATAGAAATAAATACGTATGTACATGAATGTTGATAGGGTGGGCGTAAGAGTATCCTTACCGATGTGTATAGCTAGCATATATGTATGCACATGGATACGTCTGTATAGCAGTATAAAAAATAATGCTAAATAAGTTAGGAAGTTTGACAGATTTTAACAGATGATTGACAAGAAAGCATAGGATTTCTCGATGGGGATGAAAAGATTAGTTTTTAATGTCCATATCAAATAGAAGTCTTCAGCGCTAGTACAGACTGGTATCAGTAAATAAAGGGATCATTTTCAAAGGTTTTTTTTTAGTTCTGTATAAACTAGTAGTGGAAATACAGAAACGGCTATTGTGTTCTCGGAATTCGTTTTTGCTTTTATTTTTCTGTTATGGCTTCGGCAGTTTTGACCAGAACCCGATGGCCGATAGAGCAGCTATTGTAAGCTACCTAAGGCCTGTATGTGACAGAATAAGGAAAGGCTATAAATAAGAATTAGACCAGAAATGAGTTTCATTCAGTTTATGTTTCGTCTGGTGAAACAGGGATTAACCGGAAAAATATTTTTTGTGGCAATTTTCATACTTCATCTTTTGGATTGTCTTACGGTCAGAACTTTTGTGCTCGGATATTAGTGTTTGTTCAATAACCGACAATCATATGTTATAAATATATACGATCACCACGATAAATTTATGTCATTTCGAGTAAATAAACAGAAAAACGCATGTATAAACCGTATAAAAATTAAATCTTAGAACCTGAGCGACTGGTATTTGTGCCGCTACCTAGATGTACCCGGATGGCCTTGATACCCTCTGAGGAAATCCCATTTCTACATCGCTATTGCCTAGCATCAGTCCAGTCTATTATTCTGTCGAATAATAGATAACAACGTCTAGTAGTCCAGAGTGGCGTTCCCACTGGCTATGAAGATTCTGCGTTCCTAAGGTTAATATTAAAATATAACAAAAACAGTAGAATGGTATAGAATAAAAGAAATAATTTTATTTAACATTTCAATTACAACAAGAAAAAAGCTTACATGATGAATTCCATGCTCTTGGTATCATCCTAGAATTAGACGGTCTAAGATCAAAATAACCTTTTATGAAAATGATTCAGCGGTACTGGATTTTTCGCTAAATTATCGCCCATGAATAAGGAACGCTTTATAAAAAGTTGGTGACGTGACAATAATAAATTTCTATCTTGATGACTGTAACTTTTGTATTATTGCTGTACAATCATATCGCATATCATAAAAGGTAAGAATAAGTTTATCCCATTACAATTATATTTTGTAATTAATATAAAGTAAATGGAATTGTTTCAGTAGAAAATATTTGCGCCGGTAGTTTTCAAGAAAGGGATGGTCTTATATCAACCCAAGTTTCTTACCTGCTTACCACGCTCGTAGCGTAACAGTCGTCGTCGTAGGAAATGGACGAGGCTATCCGAGTTCAAATACTGGACGAGGCTGATTGCACTTTTCATAACGCTAATACTATTTGGAAAAATATGGATCAAACTGTTCTCGCTCCGGCTATTGTTAAATTGTAGGACAGATTGTGCTCTTTAACCTTGATATAATAATCGGTTTAGGAAAATGAGAACTTTAAATTCAAACCAGTTCTTCTCTTTAAAATTATTTTGTATTGCATTCTAGGTTGGTTATATTTATTCTGCGTATAAGATTTATAGTTCGTATTTTTTATTCAGAGTGTAGAGGTGCCATTGATTTTTAATAAGATGTTTTTTAAGATAAAAAGGTTATCTTATGTACCAATCTAGATTAAACCCAACTTGATATTCTTTAAGTCATGTATCAACGTTCTTAAATACAATCTTATTCCTTGAAAATGACTTTATTGGTCAAAATCCAGTAATAAATGGTAAATGTGATAGTAACCAACTTTGAGGCAAAATAATAAAAATTAGTATGAAAGAATTAAAATCTTAGTGTTTATTCAGTTCGACAACTAATTTATTTATGTGTAATTCTTTCAGTGCTAATCTGATTGTTTTGGTTCGAGGTCCTGTACGGATTTCCAATCTATTTGACTTCTTATATTCTCAAACAAAACCTCAAGCCAGTCGCTAGAGATAATTCAAAAATGCGTTTAGCTATTTATCATTTATGTTGAATAGAGTTGATATAAGCATTTCGGAGAATTCAATAGACCAGTATAGTCCGTTTCCCAATTTGTGGCTCTAAGGTGTGCACGAGGAAATGGTCATCAAAGTGGAAAATTAAATCAGTGAGCTGAATTCAAAGTCAGGTCATTCACTATAACCAAATAATTTTGTAAAAAACATGGATACATCTTTTCTGACATCAGCTATTTGTAAAATATGAGGGCAGAAATTTAAGAACTTTACATTGGATCATAGTATAAGACCTCATATATATTCGGTAATTAGATATGGCCTGAATCCTAACAGAGCTTAACATTTGCAATATTCAAGCAAAAAACAATGCCATTCGTAAAAAGTTAAAATGGGTTACATTCATTTATCATATTTATTACCTCAACAAGAAATTCAAATGCAGAAAGATATTTGGAGCTTTATACTCTATTTTGATGTATCAAAAATAATATTCGATTAAAGATTTATTCTTGAAATTAAGCATCATATCTGATATTCTAGTCCATTATTACCTATGTTGATTCTGACTGTTTACCTGTATATTAACAGGTATGAAATGATTTTGACAGGCAGAAATGCAACGGACTTATTGGCGAAGTTGCAAATGTGCTGGATTGCGACATCGTAGTAAGCGATTTCAAACTCCTGTTGTACTATTACGTTCACTTATAGCCTAATTCCTTTGGAAAGTTTTGAATCCTCTTATCCCTCACAGCTATGGGTTAAATAGTACCACTACTGTTCTTCTACAAAAACAACTTTTGCATTAAATAAACTATGAAGGTTGATATGCCATTAAACAAAGAAAACAAAACCAAACTGACTTGTACTTTCTTTTACCTAAATTTTTAGTTGTCTTTTTTCCACTAATTACTCGGATTGTCAATCGATGACAATGAGAAACAAATCATTCATAAGGAGTCAAAGTTAAATATTGTTTTGATTCCCAGTTATGCAAATTATATAAAACGTACCGAGGCTTGTGCAGTATTGACCAAGACAGAAATGATTAATAAACAAAATGTTAATTTTCATTAAAAGTAGTCTTCTTGGCATTCAACGCTTATTCCATTGAGTTTTCCTATTGTTAAAGCACTTCTGAAACATCTCATTGGTGTGACCCCAGTAACAACATCGTTGCCAAGTTGTATCGGCTGTTTTTTTTCAACAACATCGAGAAGGTGGAAGACTTGCTGCATAGGCAACTGTCTACGTCAAGATTCGAGCGAGTTATTTGTGGCGTAAGGATAAATTTATATTCATATGTAGAAATATGATCTAATTAGAAATACTCACTAAGGTTGGATACTTAACAGAAAAACGTGTTATGGATAAGGGCAATTCTCCTGCCTATATTATTTGCAAATAAGTATCACTATAGCTTTGTGGTTGGTGTGAAGTCATCGTCGGTACAAAACATTAAAAATAAAATAATTTAAAAAGCTTAATTTTTTTTTATGATAATCGTTAATGTTATTCATTTATATGCCGGAAGTGTCCCCGAGGCGTCAGAGGTAATGTGCTGGACTGCGACATCGTAGTAAGCAATTTCATACTCCAGTTCATTTTCGAACTAATACCATTGAAAAAGTTACGAACTCTCTTATCCCCCAGCTATGGATGAGATATTACCATACTGTTCCTTTAAAACGTTGGATTTGGTATTAAATAAGCCGCAAAGGTTGATATGCCATTAAACAAAGAAACCAAATCAAACCAAATCTATATTCGAGGTGTTTCAGAAAAAAAACCCAACTATATCGTTTCTTTAATAACGAAGCCAATTCTATTTCAAATGAGCTAAATTTCGATAGTATTTGTTGAAATACCTACAAATTCTACGTGGTGCCTTCCATAAGTTTCCAGACTTTTTTGTAAAGGCATTTAAGATTGTCGTAGACTCGTGAAAATTCAGTATCTTATTGCTATACATCTTATGAGATGACTGACCAATCTTTATGATTTCAGGTTTAAATGAACAGCTACAGTAGGAATTGGAATACACCCAACTAAAACCTGATTGTTACAGCTGGTGAATTTCAAAAATGCAATCTGACACTTTAGAAGAACGATATGCAATAAAATTCTGTCTTAAACTTGGAAAAAATGCTACAGAAACGTATGAAATGCGTCAGACTGTTTTTCAACCATCTTGCATGACTCGAGCATCAGTTTTTGAGTGGCATAAAAGATTCAAGGAAGGCAGGGAATCTGTGAGGGATGATGAGAGGTGTGGGAGGAGTAAGGAAGTCAATACACCAGAGTTGATTGGCCAAAGGGTTAGGGTTACTATGTTTAGGTTTTAAGGGAGTTCAGGAAGAGATTCCTAGGGAAGAGGCCAGCACTCTTCAAATCGGGTTAGTGGCATTTCCACCAGGACAATGCGCCAGTCCCCAACTCCATCCTTGTCACAGACTATTTGACCAAGATTGGCATCAAGACAGTTCCTCAGCCTCCCTATAGTCCAGACCTTGCTCCCTTTGACTTTTGGTTATTCTCTAAGCTCAGAGGCTGTCGTTATGAGACAATTGAGGAGATGAAAGAGGCTGTGACGAAGGTCATTAACACGCTCAAACAAGGGGACTTCCATGGGGCGTTCCAGAAGTTTTTGGAACGGTACAAGAAGTGCATTGCAGCCGGAGGGGATTACTTCGAAGGGGACTAGAGTTTCATGTGTGTACTGTCAATAAAAGTGCCCATACGAAAAAAGTGTGGAAACTTATTTAATGATCCTAGTATGTTTAATGTTTTACTTTTTTTCTTTTCAGGTAGAGAATGCCATTCATTGATATAAATATTTCTGAGACTCCCTCTACATCTTAAGTGATATCACAGTTTTTAAACATCCTGTATTACAAAATTTTAAGAAGATCCACATTATGTTTGTGCATATGTAATCATAACCAAGCAAAAATCCTAAAAAACAAACAAAAAACCCCAACAAAAACCCAAAAAACAAAAAACAACAACAAAAAATAAACAATACTCTCCCACAAAAAACAAAGCAATAAACAAACTAAAAACCACACACACACACACACACACACACATAAAGGCACACGCTCATTATTGCATGATTTTTTTTTATAAAAGAAATTTAACTAATGAAATAAAGCTATTTCCAGTTAGATATGTGCTTGAATGATAATATTTCAGGGTTTTCATTCATGCTGAACGTCTTTAATAATTCAGATTCTCGCTATAACGGGAATAATTATGAAATGCTAAGAAGAAACCTTCATTCCTTCATAATTAGAAGAATCATTATAATGACATAACGCTGTTACAACGGGAGCACAACATGTCCACTGGTTGTCTTGTAAATCATTAAAATCGAATAGCTTAAAAATTTTAAAGAGGAAGGCCAAAATTTCAATCTATCTGTTTTTAGGACGTTATTTTCTGTCACAATGAAAACAGTCGTAAACAATGCCATTGAAATAGGCAGGGAACCATCTATTTTCTCCTCCGCTATGAGTAAATAGTACTGTAGACTGGGTTCTTTAGTCTTTGTTAGGCAACCAGTCTAGGAGAAGGAAAACTCTTAACTCAAACCAACTGTACTTTACTTAAAATTTACCTTGTGTCACATCCTGTCCGTATCAGAAGGATTAGGTAAATAAATATTCCCAAGCACACCAGTGATTATAGAGTTTTACATTAATCGAAGAAGGGTTGGTTGTTTGGGGATATGCGTTGATTGGGGAAACAAAGAAGTGCGCAACCAGAGTTGGAGAAGGGCAACGTGAAACCATTTCATTCTTTCTCACCAAAGTTTTAGTAATGTAAAGAAAGACATTTAACTTTTTTTACGTTAAATATTTACTCCCTGCTAGTATTGATAATCTTTGCAATACACGAGAGACTGTTTCACTTTATATTAGGTCAAAACTACTTGAACTTTTGCTTCAGGAAACTAGATATTTTGAGTAAAAGAAGCATTACAACATAGTATGAGTCTAGTAACATTTAACGTGATTCACACTAGTATAAGTATTTAGTGAGTGTTATTCTCAATTCTTGTTTATAAAATATTTCGTTTTACAGGTCGGTTAATATAGTTATTTACTAAATTTGGCTTAGTTTAGTTCAAGGTTAGAAGTATGGTACACTCACTGAAAATCGCATTCGCAATCAATGGTTGGCTAGTTTAACTTATTTACCCTAATAACACAAGAAGCGACCAAGTAGTTTAAAATATACCGAAATAAACTTCTTAGTCTAACACAAAGAAATGAGAGAGCAGAGAGGAACGAATTCGCGAACAATGGTTGGAAAGAATATGTGAGATTATCATCCTTGTCTGTCGTGGAATTTCTGCTAATGACAGATAGATAGCATTGCCAAAGTAGTGTAAAGGAAGAGAACGCAAAAGTCTCTTCCTATTTATTCTCAGAATGCCTTTGAGACAAGACCCGTCTCTTCTTCCGGTATATGGACTTTTCGTTCTCTGAAAACTTCGTGTCGCATTAAACATGACATCGGTGAATAGTGCACAACATCGAATGTCCAAAACTTACTTGCTAAGACACAGGCATATTTAATTCTATACAATCAACAGCAAGTCTTTCACAAACTTTCAGATCTCTAAGGAACTTTCCAAACACATACGTACGATAAGAATATTTCTACATATGCACTACAATTTACTCCTTTTTCATTATTTCTATTTAGTGTTCCTATGCAATAAGATATATCCTTGCTAAGGAAAGAACGTTTCTTCAAGTAATAATCCTTTACAAATATTTAGTTAATCATTGGTCTGCAGCAGGTACCCATGATAAACAAGAAGAGCAGGTACCATAAGCAATCTGAGGCCGGTGTGTCAGATTTGCTTTGTAAGTAAAGCTTTATAAGATTTGTAAGATTTGGTCAACATGAGGAAAAGACGAAAATATGGAAAACCTTGCTAGAGAAAAAATAGCAGTAACTTTTGGTGTTCTGAAACACTCATCTATTTAAGACTGAACACTATTTTGATCAAACGAAAATGTGTGTTTAAGCACTGAGTTATAAAGATAGATTGCTTCAAGCAGTCAATAATAGTCAATTGAGAGTCAATTGACCTATCAAGAGGAACACAAGAGCACTTTAGCAGTTTCTTCTTCTTTCTTCTGATTTCTGCTCGAGCATGGAATACAAGCAGACAGTTTTTCGGTTGCCTGACAATAATGCCTCCCCGTTTCCGTATTGTTGAACATGAGAAATGACAGCTCTGTCTTTCAAAAGAGCTATTAAGTTCTCAACAATCTCTCTTACCACGTTCCGCGATTGTCTTACCGTATTTCTTGATTGGAAGTGCAATGTTACTTCGGTCAACGAAACTTCCTCCTTTTACTTACTGAATAGCAACTAAAGTTATAGGAAGAAGAAGAAGAAGAAGAAGAAGAAGAAGAAGAAGAAGAAGAAGAAGGTAGTACAGTGAATAAGAAAGACGTAAAACAAAAATTAATAAATGGAACTGATGATAAAAAAGACTGAAGAAAAGTTCCCCCAAAGAAATTATTTAAAAAAGTATAATTGAATGTAAAATAGACATAATAACACACACACACACACACACACACACACACACACACACACACACAATGTCTTATATATATATATAATCTATAAAATGTATATATATATATATACATATATAGACCTTTTACTATATCTATCAATCAATCGAGCTATCAATCTATCTATATACACATCATCTTAGTCCATTGTGGGACTCAAGCTATTTCAAGGATCTGGAAGACAAGAGTAATGGGCCTTATCCTATCATAATATCATCATCATCATCATCATGTCGTGCTGGTAGCACGGATATCCCTGACCCTCTCTCTCCACTCCTCCCTATCGTTCATCGCCCTTGGCAGGTCTTCAGGAAAACATCCTGTATACTCACATAACTGCTGAATGTATGTTCGTGCTGGTCGTCCTGCTTTTGCTTGGCCATGTGTGGGGGTCCATAAGAGTACATTTCTTATGAGTTCGTCGTTTTCTAGACTGGTTGTACTATAAATTCTTGGGTTTCAAGTCTTTGCTACTATTTACCTATAGTTTGGTGAAGATTTGTATTCCTATGTCTCCTCAGGGCATTAGCAGGAAGTAAAATTAAAACCGTTTCCATCGACAGTGAAACATCTGCATCGCATTTATATATATATATATATATATATAAGATGATGTCCGGCTGAAACGTTAATAGGCTGGAAAGTTCATATAATGACGTCATATCTGTTGCTCATGAAGTTTTTGCCCAATGGAATCTAGCCCCTCTAACGTCGATCAAAGAAATGTGTAGACGGCAAGGGTGACTATGTTGAAAAATAAAGCTCATTTTGTGACATTCTTTAAGAATATTTTGGTCAACAAATAAATTTTTCAGCTGGCCCTCAAGTATATATATATATATATATATATATATACGAGGACCATTGAATAAGTATCCAGACTTTTTCCGGATGGGCACTTTTATTGATAGTACACACATTAAACTCTAGTCCCCTCCGAAGTAATCTCCTCCGGCTGCAATGCACTTCTTGTACCGTTCCAAAAACTTCTGGTATGCCCCATGGAAGTCCTCTTGTGTGAGTGTGTCAATGACCTTCGTCATAACCTCTTTCATCTCCTCAATTGTCTCATAATGACAGTCTCTGAGCTTAGGGAATAACCAAAAGTCACAGGGAGCAAGGTCTGGACTATTGGGAGGCTGAGGAACTGTCTTGATACCTATTTTGGCCAAATAGACTCTGACAAGGACGGAGTTGTGGACTGATGCATTGTCCTGGTGGAAATGCCACTAACCCGATTTGAAGAGTGCTGGTCTCTTCTCTAGGAATCTCTTCCTGCACTCTCTTAAAACCTCAACATAGTAACCCTAAACCTAACCCTTTGGCCAATCAACTCTGATGTATTGACTTCCTTACTCCTCGCACACCTCTCATCATCCCTCACAGACTCCCTGCCTTCCTTGAATCTCTTATGCCACTCAAAAACTGATGCTCGATTCATGCAAGATGGTCGAAAAGCAGACTGAAGCATTCCATACATTTCTGTAGCATTTTTTCCAAGTTTTAAACAGAATTTTATTGCATATCGTTCTTCTAAAGTGTCCACACATCCAGATTGCATTTTTGAAATTCACCAGCTGTGACAATCAGGCTTTAGTAGGGTGTTTTCCAATTCCTGCTGTAGCTGTTCATTTAAACCTGAAATCATAAAGATTGGTCAGTCATCTCATAAGATGTATAGCAATAACATACTGAATTTTCAAGAGTCTACCACAATCTTAAATGCCTGTACAAAAAAAAAAAATTCTGGAAACCTATTGAATTCACCACGTATATATATATATATATATATATATATATATATATATATATAGAGAGAGAGAGTGTGTGTGAGAGAGGGAGAGAGAGAGAGAGAGGGGACGAGAGAGAAAGAGAGAGAGAGAGAGAGTGAGAGAGTGTGTTTATATGATTAATAGTGAGAAATAGAAAGAGAGCAAAGACAAAGAAAGAGACAAATTAAATAGAGTTAGCTGACGAAAGAAAAAAAAGATCAAAAGCGGTTATAGAGAGATGAAAATTAGTAAATAAAGAAAAACATAAAGTACAAATGAAGGTAAGAAGTAAAATAATGAAAGAAGATGTAAGAAAAAAAAAGTCAGGTGGAAGAATATGTTGTATGAAAAATAGGTTGAAAAGAAAAAGAAAAAAGAAATTATTGAAAGAATGGTGAAAGAAAGAAAAAAGAATTAAGAATAGAAAGAAATGAAATAAAGGAGCGGAGTGAAATGAAAAAGAAATATGGGCAAATATAAAGAAAAACGAAAAACAGTAGGAAAAAATATGTATAAAATAATAGGAAATTTAGTTCCGATCACGTTAGATTTATTACTTTCGTTCTTATATTTTTACGCATTGACGTTGCAGACGATCTACATTCATGAACTCAGCGATCAGAAAATGCAGTGAAACAAGAATAAAAAAGGTGCTTTTTTCACTGTGAAAACATTGAGACTTGAACAGATCCTATGAAAATAAAATAAAATAAAAAGTTCTTTGTGAAGTATAAGTTTGAACCGATCTTTTTTCCTTTTATTTTTTCAAAACTGGAATTCGTGCAAATGGAACAGAAAATGGGTTGTCGTATATTTACTTTATTGCTGTTCTATTATCTACTCTTGCAGTTGGATTGAACCTTTCATCTTTTTCTTACATTATTTCCTGTCTTTTTTCTGCTTTCTATTTTTGTCCATTTGTTCTTCATTTGTTTCGAATTCAACTTAGTTTACTTTTTTGTTGTTCTTGTGGTTTTAGTCTGTCTTATTTCTATTACTTTTTACTGCTTTTTTTTTTCTCTTATACATCTAATCTTTCTTCTTCTTTTTGTTGTTGTTGTTGTTGTTGTTGAATGTCGTCTGCCAAGGAAAGGAAACGAGCCGCTATACTTATACTTAGAAGTCTAAATTCTTTACAATGCAACGCGAGACGGCGAACTGAGAGCCTTTGTATTGCTGAGTTCGTTTTTATTTGGTTAAATAAAAAAATGGATCCCTATGGGCATTAAGACTTTTTCTGTTCTTGTTTTTCCACTACCACTACAACTACTATAGCGATTAAAACGACGGCATCTTTGCTCCAGTACTTGTGTGTGCAAGCAAAGCTCAAATATTAAAAAAGAAGTGAAAACCATATCAAATTTGAGCAAAATATAATTTCTATCATTTTCGAAATGTATGGTAACTGGGTGGGTAAAGAGAAAATCAGATTTCTAATTTTTAAGCAAGTAGAAAATTTCCTTTTCTTCTGTATCATCTTTGTGTAACATGGAGACTTTCACATGTTTCTCCACATTAGATTTTGTTAGCACCTTGCATAAGAAGCGCTGTAGATCAGTTTGTGATATTAGAGAGAAAAGAAATCTTTACTCTTGACCTCATTTTACAAATAGAATAGTAAAATGTTATGTTTGCAGAAAAAAAAAAAACTACTGTACTGTTTCTACAATTCAGTCTTTCGACAAAAATCAGATTTTCGTCTCTTTTTATTTATATTACTTCGTTTAGTCTAACACACAGACTTCCTGTTGTTTACATCACTTCCTCTTCCTAAGAACTAAGCAGATTAATCACTTCTTATTACAAGTTTCATCTTGAGAATAGTGTTAGGAATATTCAGTCTCAGAAAATTTGGTCATGGAAGGGAAAAGAATTATTAAAACTTTTAACTTTCTTTGTATTTTTGAAGTAACTTTATCCAAACCCTCCGCTATGAACAGGAAGTGATACAAGTTAAAATTTTAAGAGGAATACAACTCGTTTGAAATCAGAGTGTTCCGCTCAAACCGGTTGATACAAGACTATCGTACGATTATTACCAGGTGGCAGAATACTTGTATCCATACTTTCCCCCCAGGGTATTAGTGTTACATGAACTGGAAACATAATTCGAACCTGGATTGCTGTGTCTATTTCCTACGAATTTTCTTAGACCTTAATCAATTTAAGACTTAATAAATTTAGAACCTTAGAGTTGAAATAATCTCAAACCAATTTTCTCCTATGATTTACTGATTAACCTTTTGGAAATTTTAAAAAAGTGAGTTTTACATTTACATCTTACTCTCTTGATGAACACATATAGAAAAGAACATTTGTTATATTGGATTTGTTTAAACACTTTTAGGAATTTAAATTTCAAAAATTCTTTCAAGAACTTTATACCAAAATTAGTGTGTAACTGTGGATGATCCTTTTCCTTTTTTCTTTTTCTTTTGTACTTTACTTTTTTCCTTTTGTTTCATTTTCTATTTTTTTTTGTTTTTTCCTTTCCCTTTCTTCTTTTGATTTTTCTTTTTTTCTTTTTTCTATTCTTTTGTTTTTCTCATTTTCTTTTATTCTTTCTTTTTACATTTGTGTTTCATTCTTGTCTGCTTTATTTCCCTTTGTTTCTTTTTCTTTTTCTTTTTTCTGTTCGTTTTTTTACTTTTTTGTTTTTAAATATTTTTTTATCATGTAACAACTGAGACGAGAGTCTGAACAAAGTAATATTTTCTCTCGTATCTTCTAAATACAATGTTACATAGATATATGACTTCAAATTGTTGATTCTTCGGCATGAGTTTCACATGAGACAGAGTAGAAGCAACAAATGCACTCAAGTTTACATCAGGAAATGCATTTTCTATTACTGCAAGGTTAATGCAATGAAATTCCGACGTTTTAGCAGTTTCTCATATTAACTTGCTGTGTTTTTATCTGCAATTCTGAAAAGTTGCACATTCCGTGTCTGTTAAAGTATCCATGCATATGTAGAAAAAAATTACGTTGGCGTTTTCTCGATTTTACAATAAAGATCATTCATTAAAGACACACACACACACACACACACACACACACACACACACACACACACACACACACACACACACACACACATATATATATATATATGTATATATAAATAGATGTATGTAGAGAGTAGTATACATTTAAAGCTCAGAGGAAAAAACAGCTTTCGTTACAAATTCTGTTTCAGTTTGTGTCAAGATGTTTATAATAGCCTCTTTGTCTTTTATCGTGTCTATTATTCTGCCGCATTCTGTGCATATAATATTAAGTCTGGATCTATCTATCTATCTATCTATCTATCTATCTATCTATCTATCTATCACTGGTTTGCGACTTGATGATGATGATGTATATATATATATATAGTTATTGACGCCAAAAATCGACTTGACAAGTTGTGTTCATATTTTCATACGAGGCTCTGTCTATTGATTTTGCATTAATGTCCACATTAAAGGCTTAAATCCACTACTCCCTGTAACTGTGGTAAGAATAACAGAATTGATTGGGCATTCTGGTAATCAGTCTCGGAGAAGGAGATCTTTGAACTGAAACTGTAAAGAAATTCATGAGAAACCACTTCAGCTATCCCCAATCAAATTGAAGTTTACTGATAAAGGAATCAGAAATGATCAATTATCGCGGAAATTCTAAAAGGTCATGTCACTTCGCATTCTAATCCATTTTCAGGGTAGACACGTTTTTTTTTCAGATGAAATTGACTCAACTTGATTTTTCTTGTGTGCTGACTGTTAGTTTAATGTGTTCATGTGAACTTTATACACACATACACACGCACTCATGGGGAGGCGTTCATGGTTTAATGGTTATCGTCGTAGGAAATGGACTCGGCGACCCAAGTTCAAAATCTAAACGAGGCTGTTTGCATTTCACATAGCACCAGCAACCTTGGGGAAGATATGAATCCACATATTCTTCCTCCAGCAAAGGGTAAATGGTAGGGTAGCCTGGGCTCTTGAATCTTGTTATAACCGGTCTAAGAGAAAGAAGACTGAATTCAATTCAGTTAAATTACACAGAAAACTGACCTTGTGTCACATTCTGATCGACCGGAGGGAAAGTATATATATATATATATATATATATATATATATATATATATGTTGCGTCCCGTCAGAGATTAGAATTTATATCATAATCAATTGAAAATAAATAAATCAGAATGAGGGCTTACTATGTAATTAGCATCAAAAATACATTTTTCTTGAGAAATTATAACGATCACAGCGAGCGAGAACTAAAACGATACACTGTTATTAAGGTGCTTTATTTAATAGAGCTAGGGCATGTTAACCCTTTTTGTATTACGTTAAAAATCCTTCCAATGAATGTGCATTTTTTTGTTTAACCGAAACCTATATACAGAATAATAATTATGAATATATTTTAAAATGTTGACTTTATTAGAAATATATCTTCTCAAAGCAAGAAAGCGCCCATTTTGTCGAAAAACAATCTCCCCACTTAAAAACACTACTAAAATCCATATACAAAAGTGGTGTAACGATATATCTTCCGTGCGTACAATCCTATAGAAATATCCCACTCGGCAATAATTCCATAAAGTCTTCATGACAGATGTTTTAGTGAATAGACAGCCAAACAATCTGGAAGACATCAATTATTAAATATACTGAATGGCTTTCTTTTCATTGGTATGATACAATATGTCCGTTGGGAGAGATCAATACTACTAACAATCGATACGTCGATCTGAGGTACAAAGAAGAGGGGATTAATCGACACAGACTGGTAAGCTTTGATTACGTCACGCTTTGTGTCTAAACAACCATATGGTCATTATTTTGAGAATTTTTCCAACAACTGTCCAACTATTTTTTCCAGTTTCTATTCTAACTACATTTGTGTCTTCCTCAGAACATTCTGATTTATTCGGTTCTTGTGAGAATCATGTCAAAATTACAATAGTTTTCGATGTTTTGTGAGTCTGTTATCACATAATTTAAAGTATGGCCTCCATATTTTCTGCGAAAACTATTGAGACTACAGGATATATTATTTACTAAGCTTGGTTTAGTCTGGCGCACATGCTTCTTGATTGATTATAGAAACTGCTGTGATCTAGTTGGAACTGTTACTTTCAGAATGACATGACGATAAGTCGAAGGGTATGTTTTTCACATATTAGTTCTTGAAAATTCAAAACAGTTTTCAGTATTTAGCAAGACATCCCATTTACAATGTAAGTTTAATGCTCAACTGAGCCTTTAATTTGTGTCCGTCATGTTATCTTTTTGTTTAACTGTTGAATGTAGATATTGAGCGGAAAATTTACTACAGAAAATAAAATATTGAATTTTTCTCAATCATAGAAAAATCAAGACTGATCTATCCACCACTGCCACTAAAAGAAAAAAAAGACCCCCCCCAAAAAAAACAAAGAAGCAAAAAAAACACAACAAACAAACAAGCAAACAAACAAACAAACAAACAAAAACCCAAGAAACAAAATAAACTAAAAAAGCAAAAAGACTTCAGTACTCTTAATGGTCATCTGCTGGCCATAACCGTTAAATATTCTATGACATTTATTGAAGTCCTCACAAAAATAATTCATTGTTATCTAGTCTGCTGGATGGATGGATTTGCTGCTAGTTTCTATTATAAATTATTATTCCTAGGTTCGGTTTGTTTGTTTAAGGACATAAAAACCTCTTTGGGTTATTTAATGCCGAAGCCATCCTTGTAGAAGAACAGTAGTGGCACTATTTAACCCGTTGCTGCGGAGATATAGGTGTTCATACCTTTTGCAAGGGTATTAAACCAAAAGTGAATGTAATAGGACAAATGGAGTTTGACCTCACTATAATGTCACAGTCCAGCATGTTGGCTACTGCGCCACAAAGACTCCCTTATTGTCATTAGTGATTATGTATAGATTGGCACTTTTGCTCCGGATGAGATCGTAGCATCCTTTTAATCTTCAGGACAGGATCCTCGTGAAGAATACATTCCTCTTTCATATGTACATATATATAAACGAAGCTAAGTAAATAATATAGTAATAGATATTATAACGTACAGACCGATCACCAAATCTCGACCAGAAGACCAGACCTAATAATAATCAACAAAAAAAAAAAAAAAAAAAAGAAGAGAATTTGCAAAATTGTCGACTTAGTTGTTCTGGCTGATTACAGAATAAAATTGAAAGAATATAAAAAGAAGGATTAGTACCTCGACCTTGCTAGAGAATTAAAAAACTATGGAACATGAAGGTGATCATTATACCAATTGTGATTGGTGCTTTTGATACAGTGACTAAATGATTACTAAAGGGACTGGAGGACTTGGAAGTTGGCGGACGAGTAGAGACCATCCAAACAACAACATTATTAAGAACGGCCAGAATACCGAGAAGAGTCCTGGAGACTTCAGGAGACTTGCTGTCACTCAAACTCCAGTGAAAGACCATCAGCTTACGCTGATGTGAAAAACTCTAATGAGTAAATAATAATAATTATTATCATAATTCTTACTAAAATTATAAAGTAAAAAATATAAAAGTAAAAATATAAAATCTAAAAAGAGTTAAGATTATTATTATTGGAGATCTTTATTTCGAACCAAATTGATCGAATTTGGAGCCATGAAAAATAATGCAACAAATACATGGGCTAACTAAATATTGCTTTTGCATATATTGTATTGATATTTACTTATGTTCTAATACTATCATTCTTGAAGGTGTCTACGGAGCTTTTTACAACATATTACAAGCCTGTCTTTAAAAAAAATAGACATTCTTTTGTTATGGTTACAAAAAGTATGTTTACTTCGATTAGTGTCGTGTAGTTTCTTATATTACCATAACAACAGAAATCCTGCTGAGTATTGAGATTTGGTAGTGTGATTGAGAACTAGTTGCATACAGGGTGTTTTTTAAAAGGATTCAACAATCTTTTTTGATAACTTTGTAACTCTGAAAATTGTTGTAGTTAACCTACTCTTCAAAGATAGATTATCTGGGTGAGTGTGTTAAACACTCGAACGATTTTACGGAGAAAAAAATGTGATTTTGTTGCTGTCACTTAGAATTTGAATATGGTAATAAGGTATTATTTACAATCGTTTCCCCAAACTGAACGAATATGTTCTAAAATGCCATTGCGCGACAACTACAGGATTCGTTTTGCTTGAAAAAGCACACAAAATGCCTTTTCGGAAAGTTTAGTTTTTGGCACACTGACAATGAAACACTAGTTGATACTGACTCTTTATAATAGACTTGAAATAATACAAAGCTGTGTATGTGATTGTTAATAACACACACATACACACACACACACACACACATATATATATATATATATATATATATTCAAAATCACACTGCCCTTTATATATAAGTAGATCATTTGAACTAATATCTCCAAGTTTGTTATTTTTAATAAGAATAGTTTTTAAATCACTGATAATGCAACACCTGGTGCTGTTGAAAGCCTGAATAAAAATCTTACTTAAAGAAATACAAAACAATGCACCGGAGTGTGAATAATTTTTATATTTAAAAATGTACTTTCAAAACTATTTTTAGACACGCACAAACACACTGACACACACACAAACATGTATATATTTCATTCATAGCCACATTGTATTCTTAATATAAGTAGATTATTTCTTGTTTTGAATCTCCTATCTTTGGTAATGTGTTTTGCTGCTTTCCTTGTCTTGCCTGAAGCTCTGAGATGAAGAAATTATTACATGAATTATTCCCTTGCCTACATCGTAGACAGATAAAAATCTATAATTGGTTGGTGGTTAAAAATGATAAGAAGTGATGGTTGAGTTTAAAAAACGTGGTGGGAATATAGAAATTCTTTTTGTGTCGAGTATTTCTGTTGAACAGAGTCTTGTCCCTTTGTGTTCTTCTTTAGGCCGTTTGTTGTCTTCTCTCATCATCCTACGCTATCCCATATTCTCATCGTAGCTGCACCGGCTATTCAAACCTAAAATCATCGGTGAGAGGAAAATGCTGAGTCACCTATGACGTCAGTTAACGAAAGGTAACCTCTACTTATACTAGGGGATTTCTATTGTAAACGCATGAACTATTTTTCGAAATAGATTAATTCTGCCGGCCGTTTTGGAAACAGCACTTAAGCATAGGATAAAATATCGTATTTAAAAGCTCCCCTTCGAAGTACAATGAAATATTCTACTATTTCATATATTTAAAAGAGGAACTTCCTGTGCGCAATAACACAGAATTTCCTTCATTCAAACCATAAAAGAAGCAGCCTGTTACTTCTATATAAAAACAGCAGTCAGTGACCATCAGCAAGGCGTCGCCGAGCATACGTGCCCGGAGGAGAGGCGTGTGTGCCTCTCTGAGTAGCCAGTGACCTAACGTGGTATCTGCGCCTCTACCACAAGCCAGCAGTCAGCAGCTGACGGGGATTCCAACCAATCACAGCTGCAGCTCCAGCACAGTCTATGCTGGTTTCCAAGTAATCACCGAAACCCTCTATCACAGCTCTTTTCAGAGTTAATTTCAGAAAGTCATAAACCAGTCCTTTTAAGAGTTATTTAAAAAAAGGCTTTTGGTTCCTCACTACACCTTGTTGCAGATACCCCGAGACGAAGACGCAGCAGCCAATTACACTTTCAGCAAACCAGCAGTACCAGTTCCAGTATCAACAAGCAGCAAACACCTGCATCAACTGCTGCACCTGCCCCGGCATCATCAAGCAGCCGACACCTACAGTTTAGCGCCAGCTTCACCAGCCAGCAGCCACCTGCATCACCTAGTAACAGACACCTCCATATTAGCTCCAGCTTTACCAAGCAGCAGACACCTGAATCACCAAGCAGCAGACACCTACATTTTCCGTCGCAGCAGACCAGATCATGTTACAGCATAGTAGTCCACGAGCGACAGCTCTGTTCGGATTAGCATCAGCACTTCGAGGTCACATCGACATACATCCGGTTAAACAAGGACTGAATAAACCATGATATCGATCATCCAGCCTCTAGAACATAGGTGTCCACATCTTCGACTGTCTCCAGCTACCTCTACGACCTGGCCATACAGCTACACCTATGATCTGTACCAAGCATCGAGATCATCCTCGAGACCATCCTGATCTTCTAGACAGGTGTCGCCAAGATTCAACGACACTCTACTGCACTGACTTTTAACACCGCAGAGACTACACAGATATTATCATATTTACCAACCCCCTCCGCTCGGGCAGAATATGACACAAGGTCAATTTTTAAGCGGAGTTCAACAGGTTTGAATTCAGAGTTTTCCTTCTCCTAGACTAGTTGCCTCACCAAGGCTGAAGAACCTAATCTGTCCTACTATTTACCCATGGCTGGAGGGAGATTAATTGGATTCATTCCTTTCCTAAGGGTATTAGTGCTATGTGAAATGCAATCAGTCTCGTCCAAGAATTGAACTCGTATCGCTGTGTCCATTTCCTGCGACGATAACCATTACACCACGGGCACCTCCTACTACACAGATATTATACAGCAACAGCGATTCTACACCCATGCTCACATTTTGTGAACGATTCGCTCCATAAAGACCTGATATTTAACCTTATTCAATTGTCCTTGTCACTTGTGTAGTTGTCTTTTAACCACTTTATTTATAAACCTTTTGCGGGATACACGAATTTTGTGGTCCCGCAACATTCTTTACTGTTATAATGAATGACGTGGCATTTTCTGTGTGCACTCATACTTTTTTTTTTTTTTTATCATCGACGACTTTTCTTCAAATACATGCGGAGTGATCCTTAACCATGGATGAAAAATCGGAGACCCACGAGGTGTAATGGATAGAGTCGGTGGAAAGAGACACGGTGAGTGAAGTTCAAATCCTGGACGAAGCTGTTTACATTTCAGATTATGCTAATACTCTTGAGAAAGATATTAATCCAACTATCCTCTCCACAGATACGGGTAAAATTGGAGGGCAGACTGGGCTCTTTACCTTTGGTATGGCAACTGGTCTAGGAGAAGGAAAACATTGAATTTAAACCTGTTAAACTCTACTAAAAATTGACTTTGAGTTGCATCCTGCTCGTGCAGAAGGGTTGGTACATATATGCATGAAAAATGGATGTTGGGCTTTGTACAACTCTCGACCAACTAATTTAAAGTTACTAACATCTAGAATTTTAGTCACCTGACTTTAACTCCTCCAATGAAAGCCAAACTTTCAACTAACCTTAAAATGTCAATTACACTGAGTTGGCCTTAACGGTTACAGAATTTTTAAACTTATCGATATTACCTCTCAACATAACAGAACCGCTAATCTATTATTTAACATGTCTTCATTAAACAAACGGCAACACTATCTGAAATTCATAATTCCTGTTACAACCGTATACCCATGATAAAACACTGTTTATTGTTATTCGGTTACATCAGCTGTGTCCAATAAATGAGTGTTCACTCACAGTAACAAAAGGTACTGTAAGTAATTTAAAACCTGAGTGCTAGACTTAGCAAAGTTTAGTAAATGACATCCTCAAATGGGTATGTCATTCTATGTGATGCTTTGTAGCAAGTAAAGATAATGTTAAAACCAGTCGAAGCACTCGTGTAGGAAATAGATTTTGTTTAACTTGAAATTTCTTTGCTTGATAGATAGAACTTCCATTACATGAACTTATTTAGAGTCATTTGTGCGACAGAAAAGAAATCTGATATTTCACGTTTCCTCAGAAAATTAGTTAAAGATAAAATAAAACAAAAACAAAAATTAAAAAAAAACAAAAAAAAACAAAACAATCTAGGCCATTTCGTAAAACCCTGGCATTGAGTGGAATTAGAGAGGAAAAAGTCGTACTAAGTATTCCTTGTTTTTTCTTAATCTACATCAAAGTAAATTGATAAAATGCATATATCAAAATAGAAAATTAGATTTCATAAATCAAAAAGAAAATTTCTATATAGTTTAAAGGTCACCTTCAGTGAGCATTAAACTCAACACCGAGTCGTGTTCTACTCATTGAATTTGAACCGTAATTAATTGCAACAAAAATAACAACAGCAACAACAACAATAATGATAATAATATGTCAAAACAATAATGGATAATAGACAGAAGCATAAGTGTAGGTTATGTTGGGACAGATGAAACAGTTAATAACACAATAAGCAAATACTGCAAACTGGCATAAAAGGAATACAAGACTAGATATGACTAAATGGGAAATGTGATCCATTGGAAATCGTGCAAGAGATTAAAATTTAATCATGTTGTAAAATGGTATAGGTAAAAACCAAAACCCGTTCTTGAAAATGACACCTATAAAATTTGATATAAAAATGGATCATCCAATTCCAGCGAGAATGCCTGACTTAGTTTTAATAAAGAAGAAAATAACTTGTTGACTTGTGGATTTTGTTGTTCCAGCTGAGTAAAAAGAAATCGAAATGATCGACGAATACTTTGATCTTGTCAGAGAACTGAAAAAGTTATGGAAGATGAAAGTGGTAGTGATACCATTTGTGACTGGAAAAGAAACTGGGGAACTGAAAATCAGAAGACGAATCGAGACCACAGGCAACGCAGCACTATTAAAATCAGCTAAAATACTTAGTTAGGGAGACGTGAGGAGACTTAGTTACTCAGATTTCAAGGAAAAAAGAACACCAGTTAAAACTGGTGTGGAAAACACACAAAAAGTGTAATAATAATAATAATAATAATAATAATAATAATAATAATATCATCTTCTTCGACTGGATCTTTTAAGTTTAAATGTCTGTCAGCTGTTTAACGTCACTTGTATTTTCTATTCATCTTGAGATGGAAATGGTTGTTAAATTTCTGTTGTGTATTTATTATTATCCCATACTTTATCTAGCCAAGACTTAAAAGAGTTTCATGAGGGGACATTTACCACCGCTGACAGTAGTTTGCTCTAAGAATTAACTAAGATGTCTCGGTTATTTTGCACTATCTTTTCGTAAGTCTTAGTTCATGTACCCAAGTAATACTTTCTTGATTAATGGGTTGAAGGCAGGGATTTGCCGGGTATTTATAGACTTCAATCATATCTTCACGGGTTCGACGATTATACAGACTAGGCAACTTGATCCTCCACAGTCTCTTTTCAATAGTCATACTCCTCAATTCAGGTATTAGTTTTTTTGTGCTTTTTCTATGAGCTTTACATCCTATATAAATCTTGGAGACCAAATAATATTACAAAATTCTTGGTGGGGTCTTACCAAACAATAACATTTATCAACATATCCAATCTATATATTAATATGATGTACGTATCAATCCTAGTATTTTATTTACTTTATCAACTTGAATTTCAATATGATTAGAAAATCTTATCAGTGAGTCAACATTCCTACACAAGGAGATGCATATTATAATTGGCATTTAATAGTTATTTTTCTAAGGAAATGTGACCGTGGTGTGAGCGAAGGAAGACCCCACACTATTAACATTAAGTTTTATATTAGTGTAGAAATCATTTATTCACCAAGAACATTTTAATGTTAGTGTGCTAATAACAATCTCCCTACGATGCGACCGTAGTGTGAGCGAAGGAAGACCCCACACTATTAACATTAAGTTTTATATTAGTGTAGAAATCATTTATTCACCAAGAACATTTTAATGTTAGTGTGCTAATAACAATCTCCTTACGATGCGACCGTGGTGTGAACGAAGGAAGACCCCACACTATTAACATTAAGTTTTATATTAGTGTAGAAATCATTTATTCACCAAGAACATTTTAATGTTAGTGTGCTAATAACAATCTCCTTACGATGCGACCGTGGTGTGAACGAAGGAAGACCCCACACTATTAACATTAAGTTTTATATTAGTGTAGAAATCATTTATTCACCAAGAACATTTTAATGTTAGTGTGCTAATAACAATCTCCCTACGATGCGACCGTAGTGTGAGCGAAGGAAGACCCCACACTATTAACATTAAGTTTTATATTAGTGTAGAAATCATTTATTCACCAAGAACATTTTAATGTTAGTGTGCTAATAACAATCTCCTTACGATGCGACCGTGGTGTGAACGAAGGAAGACCCCACACTATTAACATTAAGTTTTATATTAGTGTAGAAATCATTTATTCACCAAGAACATTTTAATGTTAGTGTGCTAATAACAATCTCCCTACGATGCGACCGTAGTGTGAGCGAAGGAAGACCCCACACTATTAACATTAAGTTTTATATTAGTGTAGAAATCATTTATTCACCAAGAACATTTTAATGTTAGTGTGCTAATAACAATCTCCCTACGATGCGACCGTAGTGTGAGCGAAGGAAGACCCCACACTATTAACATTAAGTTTTATATTAGTGTAGAAATCATTTATTCACCAAGAACATTTTAATGTTAGTGTGCTAATAACAATCTCCCTACGATGCGACATTGTAACTGCGTTATGGTAATAAATATACAAAAATCAAATACTTATAATGTAGATCATATCGAGAAACAATTTTTTTCCTGTATTTTGGTATGATATTTTTTTGCAACAAAATGAATATAATAATACGTGAAACTGTATAATACAGATGCTTCTTTATATAAAACAAATTCATGAGATCATTATAATTTTTGTCATGACAATAGCTTGACGTTGTAAAGCAACACAGGTTTAGATTTCTATTTCGAGTTTTGAAATATAAACATTTTTATTTACACACCGTCGACTGTCACCTGTCAAAAATGACCCTAGCATAACACTTCACCCTTTCAATAAACCATGATTCCAAAACTCTGGGGGCTGGACACATGAGATTATAATAATAACT
Organism: Sepioteuthis lessoniana; assembly: GCA_963585895.1. Lineage (NCBI taxonomy): Eukaryota > Metazoa > Mollusca > Cephalopoda > Myopsida > Loliginidae > Sepioteuthis > Sepioteuthis lessoniana. Next base: position 79,735,678 of record OY757916.1, on the reverse strand, counting down.
ATCCAGTAGTAGTAACAGTTAAAAGCAGATATACCCATTGTCAACCTTCACAAGGAGTGGCAACTGTTATTACTGTCTAACATCAGTTTGATGCAGTGCAGAACGAGTAGAAATAGGAAGTTGTTTCAGAATTTGATACCAATTCCGAGTAATAAATGTTTTAAGTTTTCATATGTCAATGTATAAGCTGGATTGAACTAAGAAACGCTTTCGAAGCACCGTTTCGACAGTATATTTACAAACATCGCGAGCAAGAGACAAATACAAGGTTAAGATGACAAAATGATATAAGCGGCTTCAATTAGAGTTAAAACTAACTCCGCTCCTTCCATTTTACAAGTCTCTTTTTTATCAGTTGCATTACTTGTAATATTTTGAAGACGCACAACTTTGTGTTCCGTTTCAAATTCTCTTTTAAAGATTTGGCAACTGTCAGTCTCCAGTCAAAGAAGAGTGAAAAACATGATTAAAAGGTTAGCTTTTAGGAAAAGACAAAACTTTCTACAATTAAAAAAATAGAAATAAAAAAGCAAAAAACTTATAAGACTAGATAACTCGTGAATCCGTAGGGTTCTTATTATATTAGTTCATGAAGATACTGATAGATCTATTTAGAAAGGAGCGAAGGTTTCTAAATTTTATAATTATCGTTTTAGCGGGAATTCAAATGACTAAAAATGAGGTTCAGTGCGAACTAAAAAGGAAAATTGATTTGAAGCTACCTTTCCCCCAAAAAAATTCTTAGCGTAGCTCTCTAATAAAAAATCTAATACATATATCATTATCATCATCATGTCGCGCCGCTAGCATGGATTTCCCTAGCTCTCTCACGCCATTCATCTTTATCATCTATCACTTTCCCTGGTCCCCTATACATCCCTTGACAGTACAGAGCTACTTCAGATGAGTTATAGCAGGTCGTCCGACACTTGCACGTCATTATGAAGGGGGCCATTGGAAAACGTCGCTTACGAATTCATACTTACTTCTCCAGCAGTGTCCAGCATGACTTGTTCATCTGATTTGGAGAGTTTTAGAGATGGGAGGTAGATGGCTGCACAGCTGCTCTCTTGTGGGATTTGTTCAGTATAGCTAGCAGCATTCTTGAGCAATTGCTGTCAAGCTTTTTCTCCATACGCTTTGTCAGCGTCCATGTGGTACATCCGTATAGTGGACACAATCGCTGCATGGAAAAAATTACGAGCTGCATACGATAAATTTCCAGACCTTTTTCGTATGGGTATTTAAAATTGTCGTAGACTCTTGAAAATTCTGTATGTTATTGCTATACATCTTATGAGATGACTGATCAACTTTAAATATTTTCAAGAAATTTTCTTTCATTTTTTGGTGTATTTAAGTTTAAGAACGAAGTGAAAGCCGTATTCAGTAAGCCACGTTCGATGTAAATAAAACAGTTGCCAGTTGTAAATAAACAATAAGAACAAATAAAACGTCCAATTAATATGAATAATTATCCTAAAAGCAACATTACACCTTTTAATTATTAATACATTTTTGTAATGTCTTGGCTCGTGCTGAACATCATTTTTAATCATTAAAATTATCGATATAACGGCGACAACAATGAAATACTAATTAGAATCTTTCACTTATTCCTATTTAGAATCTACAACATTACTAAGAACAAATGTCACAACGGAAACTCATCGAGTTCACTGGCTGTACTACTGGTCATAAAATCGCAATATAAGAAGAGAATGAAACTGACCGTTCGGCAAATAGTCAAATGAACTAGAAATAAGTTTAAAATTACAATCTCATCAGATGGTCTCAAGAGAAAGACTTGTTAAAAGTCTATACTGTCATTTTATGAGGTAAGCTATATCATTGGTCCAGAAAATAAATGTCGGAGTTATGTATTTAATTTTTGGTGTAAGTATCGAAGTGTTGTTGAATGCCTATATTGTAATTTTACGAGGTGAACTTGTTATAACATTTGTTATATTTCATTATGATCAAATAAAATGACATATGCTAATTTAAAGTTTCTAGATTTATTGAGAACTGAGTGGGTTCCTTTAATCAGATGCTGACATAGAGAGTATGTTTCGTAGAGGAGACAATCCTTAAGTTAGAATGTTTACGCATGTAAATTTTATGCAATCATATTAATTGAACTACAGTCTACAAAGAGACAACAGTATTGTTAGACACTAAGCCAAATCTCGTTATGATTCGCTACTATTCATCTTCAAAGCATGGTCCGTATGTAGTTAAGATCACTCTATGACAGCTGCAGACGTAGTGGTGAGCTATAATATGACCAATAATTAATTTTTCGGCCAATCGAGAGGCACCACAAACTCAGGTTGTGGATGCTTCTTGATAACATTAAAAATAAATAAATAAAGATTCGTATTTTACAATTGTCCATTTCTCATTTTGCACTCCCAGTAGTTTCTTCACCTAGCTCAATGTCCAGGCAAAGATAGCGGTCAGAACTTATCTTTTTTGGACCAAGCCACTTCGTCTCACACTCGAACGAAAAACAATCCACTGCAAATAATTTTATTTTTGAACGCTTAGCAAGAACTCCCTTAGAACGGAAATTTAACGACTTGATTTATTTTTAAGCCTTGTTTAATTTCTTCAAAGGTAAAAAAAAACTTGTACATTTATTTATATGAAATTCCCCTCATTTGTTAATCATACTGTTGTTTCTTTCTATTTATGTCATCATCAGTATTCAGTACAATATTCCCGGTTAAGTCTGACTCTCTTTTTAACACTTTCTCATCTCTCTTGCATTTGAATATATGAATATAACAATATTTAGCTGCTGAAATGATTGCATCAACCATCGAATTCTTTGTTTTGTGTCAGTTATGCAATTTTTCAAAGAAGAACATAGTTCCTATATAAATCTTACAAACGTGTAAGAGATGAATTTAATGTGAAATTTAATACGAATATTCCTTAATCAACACATCCTAATACGTTTACAATTGACACTAAATTGATAAGTTTCATGAGAGTGTAAATGTACATAATTGAAAGAGTTCCTTTTGGCTATCTTTGTTGATTGCCGTAGTTCTCGATGATGTGTCCAGGCGATTAAATCGCTCACCAATAAAATATCCAAGAAAGCTATTTTCATTAGTTGTACTCTTGTTGCTCAACGACTATGAAACACCATAGAATGCAGTTCACGTTCTACTGTGCGTTGAAAGATGCATTACAGTGCACTTGTGTTGAATAGGGATGTAATTTAATGCAGTGTTCCTCTTCATTGAGTAGTGACCACACTTGTCGGTAGCTAAAGCTTCTATTTCCAGTTGCTTGTAGTTTTTACGAGTTTGTATTGACCCAATCCTTCCCTCACGGGCACGATGCAACACAAAGTCAATTGTTAAACGGAATAAAGCTTTTTCTTCTTGAATGGTTGCCTTACGAACGCTAAAGAAGTAATTCTGTCCAACTATTTACCTATAGCTGAGCAGATGGATTCACGCCTTTCCTAAGGGCATTAGCATGAGGGAAAACGCAAACAGCCTCGTTCGGGATTTGAATTTGGTTTACTGATTCCCTTTCCTTCGAGAATAACCGTTACGTTTAGCAGCGTCCACTGTAGTTTTTGAGTGTCGCCGATGTCTTTCCGAAATTCACATAATTCATCGTATATCCTTGCTACTGTTACTCGAGAAAAATAGAGAGCGACTTCCACCTCGGAGATAATGTTCTGTCTTTCTAGACCAATCACTACTTTTACCAATTACGTTACACATACATCACACTTATCTCAGCCAGCTAAGTACATTTCTACAAGCGAGGGAGAGTGAATCCATCCAATGTGCTACGGTCACTAATTTTTTTGGCTTTTCAGTTTAATTAGATCTAAAAAAAATGATTAAAAAGTGGACATGATTTTCAACCACATTTCACTTAAAAATTAACGTTGAGTAAGAAGACATTTTCTTACGATAAATCAAAACAGGAAGGTGGAAACTATTAAATGCCAAATATTAATCTAGATAATCTTTCACTTGATTCTTAGCAGAACTAATGTTGATACAAGAAAATTAACCGGGAGTTTTTATATAGAATATTTCCGAAATGATTTTACATAATGTTGCGCATTGAACTCAGTCGATCCAAATTATGCATAAAAAAAGAAAAGAAAAAAATGACAAGTAGAATGGAACTTGTTATTTACTCAACAATTCTTAGATATGGCACATAGGTTACAGTTTACTTACAGTACCCGATATTACATAAGTTTACTTACAGTACCCGATATTACTTATATGGTCAGGCATCTAAGTATTGAACAGGTTCGTTACAGCTTAACTGTAATGATCAAGAAGGGAGTGATGTATTCAGCTTGACTTGACCGTAGGTCAGCTGAACGAAAGTTAGAAAAAAGATAGGATTTAAATTACGAAAACTTTTGTCACGTTAGTTGGATGTCAACGTTTGAAAGGAGATTGAATGTCTATAACCTTATTGGTTAAACGATGATATTAGAAAGGACATAGGAAAGCTTTTATCTCATTGGTTGGAAATGTCAGAATAGTACACAACTTATTACCACATTTGTTAGACGATGATTTAAACAGGACTCACGAAAATTATTACCACATTGATTTGATGACGTTGTCAGAAAGAAGATAGGAATGTTATTGCCACATTAAGCGATGATGTTTCAAAGGAAGCATAAAAAGTCATTAACATTTGTTTGATGACGATGCCGATAGGGAAGCTATTACCACATTAGAGTTAGAAAAGAAATAGAAAAGCTATTACTTAAATGAGGAAGACTAAGAAAATTCTTATTGGTTGATTTTAACGGCATGACACAATTCGTTAAGGGTTATTTTATGCCGAGAAATAAGGGAATCACATTCACAGAACGTTCCTATTTTCATTTTTGTGTTGTTGTTTCTTAAAAGCTTTTTTTGCACGCGGTTATGTGATATCAAATATTCATAGCAAACAGATTCATTTGACACATAAATAGGACCCTAACAGGTACTACTATACCAGCCCAGAGTGAACTTAGGTGTACTGGCAATGAAGTGGTACTCCACAGTTCCCAAACCTCCAGAAATAGAGCCTTATCATCAGACGAAGTTTAGTCTCATACCCAGGATACCCATTTTTAGAGGGTCTTACAACTCTCCTGGAGATACAAACAAAGTATTCTAAACCTTACTGACAGGACAGGAAAATTTAGAGTCTACAGTACTAAGTAAGTAAAGTTGGCGACCGTAGTCGGGGGCAACCCCAGGGTGCCCTTTTCAATAGCTACAACACTGAGGTGTAGAGGAGGGCGTTAATCCTTTCCCTGGACTGCCCCACTTTACCGTTGATACGTACCTAATAATACTGAGTGTTAAGGAAGGAGTTACCAAGTACCATTTCTTGAGTCTTTGGTACGAATCGACCTGGGTTTGAACTCCGATCTCAAAGTTCGCCAAGGCCCGGCAAACCGGAATTCAATCCCAAGTCGTGTCATACCAAAGACTCAAAAATGGTACTTGATTCTGTTTTGCTTTACACTCAGCATTATAATGTACGGATCAAGAGTAAAGTGGAACAATCCAGATGAAAAAAGTTGCGACTTCTCCAACACCTCGATGAAGTAGCTATTGAAAAGGGAGCCTTTGGGTTGGCCTCAATTACAGTGGCCAACTTTATTTTATTTACTGTGCTAATTTTGGTATCGCTAATTTTCCTTGGTCTGCAAAAAATGTACCCAAACGCAGTTTATAGTCATGACTATTTAGAAGAAAACTAAGTCATCATGGAAAAAGAAAACGAGCAAAATTAAAAAATATATTTAGATAGAAGAGTGCATCTATTTTTAAATTATAAAATCGTGAAACAAAAACAATTAATTACTGACGATTCGAGAAAAATGTCCTTTGCTAATACACTCTGGTGCAAACTAATCACATATCCATAAAGAAGAATTAGATCTAACCAAACCGTTTTCTTCCTTTTCTCTTTTGTGGCGGTAAACAAAACACACACACACACACACACACACACACACACACACACACACACACACACACACACACACACACACACACACTTTTATTTCTCTTAATAATCTGATATTTATGAATATCATAAAGCCTGTCCTTTCTCATTTTATCAGCGTGTTGTTGGGCTCATGATGATCAGCTCCCGTCGGATCTCACGGCTTGTCACTACTTATTAGATATTTGATGATGACAGGAAGCACTCAGCACATAAAGTTATCGATTATCCATTTGGACGCCGCGGCCAATTCCTTCCGTTGTCGCAATAATTCATTTTCGTGAAGTTCAAGAAAGTTAAAACAGTAGATACTTTAAACTTTACCATGAAAATAAATTATCCAACGATATTTTATACACGTTTCCCGAGGGTTAACTCCGATGAAGAACTCTTAAGCAATATCCAAGATTTAGTAATTTCATTGGCTGTTAGTCTTAACTTGCTAGAATGCGAGTTCATATCTCACAGGACGCTTATTCTTTATTTTCCATTTATGTCGTTGAATAAATATAAAATAAACGATTTATGCTTAGCGATAAGAAATTGTGAAAAAACAAAACTTGTGATAATTACATATACTACTTCAGTATAAACAAAGTGTGAGTGTGTATGTATGTATTTGTGTGTACGTGTGGGTGTAAAATATGCAGGGCATAACCACAAGTCTATGTACACATTTATGTATAAACACACCCATAAAATGGATTAATCAATAGATAAGGTGAATTTTGCCTTATGATTTGGAAATAGGAAGCACTGCTTACAGTTGCTCTTTTTTCAAGGAAATCAATAATGATGTATCCTTTCATGTCCCAGAACACTATCAGTATGACCTTTTTTACTGACCGCTGCTCCCGGAACTTTTTCTTTACTGGAGAGTCAGTGTGTTTCTACTCCATGGGCTGCTTTTCGACCCAGGCTCACAGTGGTAAATCTTTGTTAGCCGGCTTGTAAACATTTTTTTAACTAAAACATGCTTCTCCTTACACATCACACATTCTTCTGTAAATCTCGCTTGGTTTACAATACTCAAACACCAAAAATGTGATGACAGATCTCTGCTCAAGACTGGAGCCCTCAGTTTTATTTGCTACCAGTTTGAATAGCTTCAAAACAAATATTTTTACTGGATTAAAACAATACAGAGTTTATATTTATGGAAAAAATTAAAAAAACCCTCCCCCAAATTGTTTTTTCATGGGTTTAAAATTAGGAAGGCTAAAATTGAGTGATATCTGTTGGTTCGCTTTTTTAGCCAAATAAGTAAAGCGATGATCAATTTAATTGGCATCAAATGTAAGTTCAGATTCCTTTGAAAATTCATTATTTCTAATCCTTACGTATTGGGAATAAATGTAAGGACAACCTGTAAAAAAAAACAAAAACACCCCTCCAAAAAACAAAAAAAAAAAAAAACAACAAACAAACAAGCAAATTGCCAATTCCTATGTGTTGCTTAGATTTGGTATAAGCTTATCATCATGAGAAATAAATGAGGATAAAACTAACTTTTCAGTGGTAACGATCTGTGAGAGCATCTTGCAAACTTTTATATAACTAAGAAGCGCACGAAAAACCAACAAAAGAAATACGACGATGCAGCTTCACTCCATATCAAAAGAGGAGTGCTTCGACCAAAGGGAAACTCACTGCAATAACCGATTTGAATGACAAGAGGAATATTTTGGAACAAAAATTTTCTCGGTAAATACAACTCCACGGTCAATAATTTTTAGCATACCCCGTACTGCTGGTTTTGTGCCTAACTTAGCAAAGCTTTTTAAATGGCACAAGACAAATACCAGAATACGCACACACATGTACGATAATTCCATTTATTTTTATGTTTATCTTGAGTTGCGAAGTTTATATATATATATATATATATATATATATATATATATATATATATATATATATATATATATATGGTTTAATTTAACCAACTCAACAGTATTGGCTAGCTGATTTCTTGGGTAACATTTTTTCATAATAGCTTCAGAAAATGAATAAAAATAATTGATAAGGTAACCTACTTAATATCATTTTTTCCAAGTCCAAACTACTTTTGCAGAAGTTAATGAGCAGATGTTTTCCTTGGTTGCATCATTAATAAAAGATTTCGACTAGCAAGTAGATTTCGGTTTAGAGCAATCTTGAAACTCTTTTGCTCACTGTCTGATAATTCTTTGGCTGAGGTCATTGAAAAGATAACCAAGGTAAGGAAAGACGCTGTTTGATGCTTCAGCAGTAAAAATTCAATATTTAAAAGATTTCAAAATTTCAATATTGTCTTTCCATTACATTTTTTAAAGAATCATTTTTGATTCCACGAATTGTGTCTACGTAAACTTGAGAAGCTGAGGAGTATGAAGCTTTCACTAGACAATATAATTACCTGATTTAATCAAACCTTTGTTAGCAACATTAAAAAAAGACTTCACATTTTAAAGTATGACAGAAATATTCAAAGGAAGATTGAGTCGGTTCATGAAGAATGGAGTGCTTTGAAATTCGGCATTCAAAGATCGATTTTAAAGTAGCTGTAATGTTTCGCTCGCTTTTTCCTACTCTGTTCCTTGTTCACTTTGTCAGTCTGTCTGTCTTTTTCTTTCTGTTATAAGTTCTCTGACCGACCAACAAGGGAATGACGTTGAGCCACAAAATGTACGTGTTATTTCATGCATCCATCGAGTAGTTAAGCACACTTTGCAAATTGTTTCTTAAATCTCTTTAACCTGTTTAAAAAAGAGTTTACGTACAATTTTGAAAAAATTACCAGTCTTCTTGACTGTAACGAAAAAATTTCAGCACCCACTTATATATATATATATATATATATGCTGTATAATGTAGAAATCAAAACCATATAAAAAATCTGGGCATATATCAAGTACTCTTTGTCGATACCACAATCTTTAAACACAGTAATAACATCTATCTATCTATCTATCTATCTATCACACGTACATGCACATACATATTGTATACTTTGAGAACAATATTTAAAGACAAAAGAAAAAAGATTTGTTAAATAGAAGACTCATTGTTATTTTTGGAAATTAATATACTTTTTATACATTTGTTTCAGTTTCTTAATTATTTTTGACATATCAATAATTGGTATGGTTTAAAAAATTTTTTTCTGGTTCCTGTGTTAGTAATTCCAATAAAAATGCTACCTAAAGAATTTACTATCTCTAGTTTTTATAACAATTTACTGAAATCATCATGTGTTATTGACATATACGAAACTCAACTTCATTTAGTCCAAAATCTGAAGAATAGGACACCGAATGGGAAAGGGAAATACTCTCAATCGTCCACTAGCCATTGCACTATACGGAAAGCTAAAACTTCTACGTGTTGTAACTGCAAACAAATATCCGACAATAATTTTGCAACTCGAGAGAAATCGATTGATTGATTGATTGATTGTTTGGGTTTTATGGCATATCAACCTTTGAAGGTTATTTAATGCCAAATCAATTTTTATACAAATTATCAGTTCTATTTCAAACAATTCAGTTTAGCATGAGTACACAGTTTCTTTAGGTATGCCGTAAGAAACCGTAGCGGCAATAACGATTCTCTATAGAAACACTAAAGTAAAAGTACGATCACCGGATGGAGACACAGAATACTTTGACATTGTAGCAGGAGTACTACAAGGGGAAACGCTGGCCCCGTACCTCTTTATCATTTGTCTAGACTACGTACTTAGAACATCGATTGACAAAATCAAAGAGAATGGCTTCGAACTGACGAAGAAAAGAAGCAGAAGATACCCCGCAACAACAATTACCGATGCCGACTACGCCGATGACATAGCGATACTGGCAAATACACCTGACCAAGCCGAAACACTTCTGCATAGTTTGGAACGAGCAGCAGCAAGCATAGGCCTCCATGTTAATGCACACAAAACGGAATATATGTGCTATAACCAAACGGGGGACATCTCCACTCTAGAAGGAACCCCACTTAAACTAGTAGACAAATTCACGTACCTAGGAAGCAGCGTTGAATCAACCGAAAAGGACATCGAAACGAGGTTAACGAAAGCATGGACAGCTATCAATAGGTTATCGATTATATGGAAATCAGACCTAACCGATAAAATGAAACGCAGTTTCTTCCAGGCAGCGGTCACATCGATACTGCTATATGGATGCACTACATGGACGCTAACAAAACGACTGGAGAAGAAGCTAGATGGCAATTACACAAGAATGCTGCGTGCAATCCTGCGTGCAATCCTGAACAAGTCCTGGCAGCAACACCCCACAAGACACCAACTGTACGGCCACCTACCCCCTATCACGAAAACTATCCAAGTTAGACGAACCAGACATGCAGGACACTGCTGGAGAAGCAGAGATGAACTCATAAGAGATGTACTCTTATGGATCCCCACACATGGCCGCGCAAAAGCAGGACGACCAGCTCGAACGTACATTCAGCAGCTATGTGAGGATACGGGATGTTGTCCTGAAGACCTGCATAAGGCGATGAACGATAGGGAGGAGTAGCGAGAGAGGGTCAGGGATATCCGTGCTACCAGCGCGAGATGATGATGATGATGATGATGAGTACACAGTTTAATTGTCAAAAACATTTCTATTTCAAGCTATTCAGTTTAGTCAAACAATTCTAATTCAAACAATTCAGTTTAGCATTAGTATGTCGCTAGTTCTATTCAACCTATAGATAAGGCCCTATCAGGTGCTGCCATTCCAGGCCAGAGTGGACCAGGGATCAATGGCAATGAAGAGCTCCTCCATATTCCCAAAGCTCCAGCATTACTGGAACCTCACCATCATATTTTTTAGTGTCATATCAGGACACTCATTGTAGGGGCTCTTACCCCTCTGCTGAGGCGCAGTCGATGTATTCTACAGCCGCAGCCGACTGGGCAAGAGAGAAATCGAGCAGTATAGATGAATCTCAAAGTTCTTAACAGAGAATAACATTTAAAAAAGTAATTCAAATGAATCACTCGTTTAAAGAATAATTACATAGATAAAGAATTCATGGAACACCTGGATGTTTGGAGAATTCAGGAGTGATAATAAAGTTTTGAAAAGAAGCCAAAGAATGCAACATTGATTTAATTACTCTGTGATTGGAACTTGCTTATGTCTATGAGTCTACAACACAGAAAATGATTGAAAAGTACTCCAAAGATACTATAACCTCAGCATAGTTAAAATGACTGAAGACAGACTCCAAAGATACCATATCTCCAGCATAATTTAAATGATAGAAGAGGCACTCCAAAGATACCAGGTCCCCGGCATAATTCAAATTATTGAAGAGGCAATCCAAAGATACCAGGTCCCAGTATAATCAAAATGACTGAAGACACACTCCAAAGATACCATGTCCCCAGTACAACTAAAATGATTGAAGAGTCTCTCCAAAGATACCTTGCCCAGTCGGCTGCGGCTGTAGAATACACCGACTGCACCTCTGCAGAGGGGTAATGAGTGTCCTAGATATGACACTAAACGATCTGATGGTGGGGTCCCAGTAATGCTGGGGCCTGGGGGACTACCATTGCTCCCAGGTCCACTCTGATTAAATTGATTAAATTGAATAGCTTGAAAGAGAAATGTTTTTCACAATTAAACCGTACTTACATTTAAACTGCGCGCTTATGCTAAATTGAATTATTTGATATTGAACTTTTTTTTTTTTTTACATTGAAACAGTATTTACACTAAATTGAATTGTTTAACATAGATCTGATTTGACATTTAACTGTGTGTAAATAAAATCTGTACTTATACTAAACTGAATTAGCTAAATTAGAACTATTTGACTAAACTGAATAGCTTGAAATAGAAATGTTTTTGACAATTAAACTGTACTTACATTTAAACTGCGTGCTTATATGGTTTGAAATTGAACTGTTTTTGACATTGAAACGATACTTACACTAAACTGAATTGTAATATATAACTGCTTGAATAAACTGAATAGTTTGAAATAGAAATGTTTTGACAATTAAACTGTATACCCATGCTAAACTGAATTGTTTTAAATAGAACTGATTATTTTCATAAAAATGGATTTGGCGCTAAATAACCCACAAAGGTTGATATGCCATAAAACGCAACCAACCAACCAAACAACCAACCAACCAAACAACCAAAGATACCATGTCCTGAGGATAATCAAAATGATTGAAGAGTCCCTCCAAAGACACCACGTCCCCACTATAATTAAAATGATTGAAGAGGTTCCCTAAATATGCCATGTCCCCAGTATAATTAAGGACCTCATTTAAGATTATAGTGGCACATACTAAAGAAGAGATTGTCACTGGCTGTACCATCTCTTTACTATCGCCATGAATATGTTCTTGATGGGGACAACTAACACCCTTCAGCACCCTTTTAGTAGCCTTTCAGATAGTTTTGTGGTAATTAAAACCAGAGAAGGCATGCAGTATAGGAACTCTGGTAGCTACCGGTATTGGGATCCCTACTGACAAAAAAAGAGAACTACTTTGGAATTCCAGGAGACAGAATCATGTTTAGCGCAAAAAACTCCGTTAAAACGATGTAGCAATAGTCCAAAATTTTCAGGCTTTCCAGCGCTTTCGATTGTGTTTCCGCTATCATTGAACAATGTCAACTGATATTTCCATCGCCTACACCTATTTCGACCAAAATAGGATGTAAAAAAGGCAACTTACACCATTTTTTGCCTCGATACTAAAAAAATAATCTGGTCTAAATTCCTTTAAAACAATGGATAGAGACATAACTGAAAGCGTTAGAAACCTTGAATTTTTTGATCGACTTCTTCATATATTCAATCCGGGATTACGTTCCCTTCTTAGTAAGCGACAAAAGCTTTTAAAAAGTTATACAGGTGTTCTTTACTATTTTTAACCAAACATGAATCAACAGAAAACTGGCGCCGAAATAAATTTGACGGTATATATGAGGGGATATGGTATTTTAGAACTCTGATTACACCCGATTACTTTTTTTTTTTTTTATAACATAACATTTTACTAGAAATATTTAAGAAAAAATAAAAATAAGAAAGAGAAAATAGCGCACATTCACAAGCACAATCATTTTTCTGGTGTACCCGAAATGGTGTAATGTTTAGTAAGCGAGGCTGGTAAATCATTGGTGGTAAGTTTGATTCTAACTGGATGTCTCATATTGTTGGCTTTGTACAACATAAAAATAAGCTTGTTAGATCACCACTTTCATTTGTTTTTGGTCAATAGAAAAAAGAAAAATCTACATGCATTCTTTACTATTATATTTTTCTAGGTAATTTTTAGCCATTTATTTTTTTGTTTTAGCATCCGTTGCAAAGACACATTGTTTGTTTCTGCCTCTTGATAAATTTTACCTTAACTTGTAAGTGATTCTCTTTTGATGATCTCGTTGAGTGAATTGGGAATAGAAACACAAAGAGCACTCTGCAGTGTGTAACTGGTTGACGATAAAAAAAGTAAAAACATTCACAAAAATGTATATGGTTTTATTTCCCAAGTGCTATTTACATAGCTTCTTAAATGTTCACTTTGTTGTCTGACCCATTTAACCTTTGGCTGTTCAAAATTCAAGCTTATTCAACAAGAAAAATGATTTGATGGCATGTTATCATTGGGTGACTGTTACTAAGCTAATCTTTTGAAAACAATTACAACTAGGGAGTAAGTTTGATCACATGTCCAATTTTTAAGAACCTGCTATTAAGATACGATTAAAACACGAGTCATTAAAAATAATCGAATTTAAAAGCAATAAAATTATTTAGGAAATAAATTGGCCACTAGTCAAAAACAGCAGGGTAGACTGGATACTTTAGCTTTGCTATGGCAACCAGTCTAAGAGAATGAAAATCTCTGAATTCAAACCAGTTGTACATCACTTAAAAATTGACCTCATACCAAATCCCTGGTGTAGCGTTTAGATAAAGACATACTTAGAAAATAACAAGTATCATTTGCAATCTGGGTGATAGAAGAAGAAAAGCTTAGTAAAACCCAAGAAAAAGAATCAAAGATTTACTGGAGATTTAAACTCTGCAAACAGGGTTGGTTTCTTTAACACTTCCAAATACCAGCTTTTCAGAATTTATTCAATTAAAACTAATGGTCAAAAGAAAGTTTAAAAAAGAAATTATATCAACAATCTATTTATCATGAAGATAGTTAATCTTCGAATTTCAGAAATGGTTATAAGATATATTTTCTGGAGGGAATTTGTTATCTTGAACCTCATGCTAAGACGCCATTTGCTAGTTTTGTAAACGTGTTTTATTGAAAGGTCAGTGAACTTATTGGCCGGTGATACCACATGCATAAGTGTGTTTATATTTGAGACTTCAAATCTAAAAATTGGAAGGTTTTGACATTTTGGATATTAACATCCTCCTGCTACACTGCATCACAACATCAACCTAATGACATGACAAAAAAGGCTAAGAAATCCAGGCGAGCAAATTTCGTCAAGAGAATAAATCGGGAAGTCAAATTCTTGAAAAATTGAAGAGGGTGAACCTTCATTCAGAAAAAAGTTGGACAGTCTGTTTATTTCATTGTATTTTATATAATGAAGGCACAAGGCCTTGGAGTTTTGGGGGAGGGGAAAGGAGCAGTCTTTGCTTTAACTAAAATTTCTAAGGGGAACCTAGCTAGCCACATTCGCTGACCCATTCAACAATACAATATATAACCATTCATCCATCGCCATGCGCGCTGCTACCACCAAAATACCACATTTGCTCTATGAAGAAAGACCTACTTAAAACCCCGGAAGTGATGCATGATTTTATTTACAAATTGTGATTTTTTACAAATGAATTCATATGATGGGGATGGGAGAAAAACCCCGAAATATATACAAAAACAAAGGAAAAATCCCCCGTTTGGTTGCCCTCACATCCCCCCGCCTATAAAATTGGAGGCCGACTGTTTTCCGGGGTGAAAGAACCGGAAACAAGTCGGACCTGCCCTAGGTGGGACTGGGATCCTAGTCTATAGGGGAAAAAAGAAATAAAGGGTCGGGCACGGTATGGATCGATACAAGCCGGTAATATGATTTTTATACATATGAATGTTCAAGATCTTCAGTAAAAGCGGACTGGGATACGGGTTGAGGTAGAAAAATAATGGGGATGGGGAAGATCTTGAATACTAATGACTAGATGACGGGGACAATGACTGACAACATACTGCTAACTAGGTTACAAGGGGAAAACATTGCCTACTTACCGGGGGTGGGGTCCCAAAGGATCCGTACAGTAGACGCCATGGGCCGGCAGAGGAGGGAAGGATGACTCTAACGTTGCCCCCTTTCGCACGACCAGGCTCGCTGCATTCACCCACCTTCTGCTGAATGTTATGCGATCCAAGCGTTTTCTATCGCATCTGATTTTGACCCTCAGCTGATGCCGAAAATACAAAACCAGATCGCGATGAGAAAAGTTTCCATCGTCATACAATCCCTTCTTTCGCGTAATCCAAATCACCATTCGAGCTACAGCCAGGCTCGCAAGAATCACCACACGCTTCTCACCCTGAAACAGAGGAAAAACGTTGTCCACGACGTAACCAACGTCGAGCAGCACGAGCTGCTTGGGTTCGATGCGAGCCGTCCACTCCCCGACGTGATCCCAAAACGGGCGAACTCGCTCGCAATAGTAGAAGGCGTGCTCAGCCGTTTCTTCTAATCCACTGCCGCAGCGAGGACAATCAGGCATGTCTGCCAGGCCCGCCTTGTAGTTCAAGCCGGTAAGGGGTAACGCATTTCGCGCAAGTCGCCAGGTGAGCGAGAACTCGGAGTTGTTCAAGAAGCTCGATCCTGGCGCCCAATTCCAGTGAGAGCGGATCTCCTCCGCCGTCCAGCCTCGCCGCTCGCTAAGAGCATCAGAAGCGGAACCCACCACTAACCCCCGATATAGCTCTTTCCGAGGCCGTGAAAGGTCACTGGACCCAAGAAGGTTACGAAGGGTCTTTCAGCACTCGCGGACAAACAGTGCTTCGCCCAAAGGCCTAGGTCGACCTTCAGCCTTTGGGTCTGACTTGAGGCGAGGAAAAGTCCAACTCGCCTTTCGTCTCCACACTGAGTCCCCGTCAAGGACCGGCCCAGGTATGCAAGTCTTTCAGCAAGCCAGTGGCTCTCCAGATCAGGCATACCCTGACCCCCGTTGCGTGTACGTTGGATATAGACCTGCCTACCGACCATCGGCCTTGCACCTCCCCAGAGCAATCTGGAGAGGGATTGTTGCAGTGCCAACCGACGTGCCTTAGGCAGAGAAAGTACAGCCAATCGGTAAAGGATCAGGGGGAAGACGTACGTGGCGCACGCCTCCGCCCTACCCTTTAAGGACAACCTCATTGAAAGCCAGATTCCTACCTGAGCATTCACCTTGGTTTGTACTTCCGACCAATTTCGCTCCAGTTGGAGGTCGGGCCCGAACCACACCCCGAGGATGCGGATGGGTCCGTCACTCCAGCGGAAGGGCCCTGGAAGAGTATTGCTACCCCTCCAAGCACCGAGCCGCAAACCTTCGCTTTTGTCAAAATTGACCTTGGCTCCTGCGATCCGCTCGTACTCGGCAACCGCCTCTTTCACAGGCTTTATATCCAGACGGCGGGATACAAAGACTGTGATGTCATCAGCGAACGCGGAAACCCTTGCCGTTAGAGGGCCAGCAAAGGGGACGCCGCGTAGGGACGGACTTGTCCTCTCATCCCTAAGCCTGCGCAGGAGGGGCTCCAACGCGAGGACATAGAGAAGAGGAGACAGATGGCAGCCCTGACGGACCGAACGCTCGATCGCGAATACCCTCGAACGCCTTCCGTTCACCTGCACCACTGCCTGAGGGTTATGGTACATCATGCTAATCCATCTGCGGAACTCCGGTTGGAATCCGGCAGTCTCCAAAACAGACGCCAAGAACCGATGGTCAACCCTATCGAAGGCCTTGGACTGATCTAAACTGATCAACGCGGCTTCCGTGTCGTCTTCTATCCCCTCTAGGACCTCGCGAATCAATTGCAGATTGTCCTGGATCGATCTTCCCTTCACAGCAAAGGTCTGTTCGGGGCCGATCAGATCACTGATGACACGCTGTAAACGATTCGCCAAGACCCGGGCCAAAATCTTTAACTCTGTGTTAAGCAGAGTTATGGGCCTGTAGTCATTAAAACCCTCCCAAACATGCCTGCCACCTTTCTTCAGCAATGTGATCACGCCCTTGGTAACGCAACCAGGGATGGCTCCCTGGGCGAACCAATGGTTGAACACATCCGTCAGAATAGGGACAAACATGTGCGACATCCTCAAGTACACTTCGTGAGGCCGACCTGCTTCAACACATCACGGACTTCGCATTCAGTAACCACACCCTCGCAGCTAGCCGCTTCAGCCACCCCAAGGCGGGGGAAGTCGGCAAGATAGCTACGAAACTTCCGGATCGGGAGATCAGGGCAGCGGGCAAAGCGATCCCGAAAGTGCGCCCGAAAGGCATCACGCATCTCACGACTCGATCGCACCAGTCGCCCGTCCGCGGTCTTGACAGACGCGATGTACCGATCGGGGAACCTTCGCACTTCTTCTTCACGCGCAGTCGTGTTCGATTTCACAGCTTCGTAGAGAACTCTATTTAACCTAGATCTAACTACGTGTCTCTTGTAGCGCTCGCTACTCTCACGCTCAATGTCCCTCCTAGCTAGTTCTACACCTAGGGAGTCCTCCCCAGTCGCCGCCCGGGAAAGTCTATCCTCTATAGACTTCGCCTCCTTGGCCTTATCTAGGTTGAGCTGTTGACCGTATTTTGTGGCGAAGTCTCTAATCCTATATTTGAGAGAAATCCACCACCTATTCCCGGTAACCGCTCCCACTAACGCCCGCTGAATTAGGGATTCTAGTCGGTCCCGGAAGTCCCGTATCTCCGGTAAGGAGGTATTGAACTTCCAGTAGCCGGCTAAACTAGGCCTATTTGCTAACCGCAGACTGACCCTAACAAGCTAATGGTCAGTTCACGCTATCAGGTGGAACGTGGGACAACTAACGAAATCAATGTCAGCTCGTCTAAACTAACACTCTGTCCAAGTAGGAACCTACTTTGGCAGAGGGCGAGCTATCTAGCAAAGTCCACATCTCCCGCCCTGGGTGATCAAGACGAAACCTGTCGACGAGACCGTGACGAGTCACGAAGCCGACAAGTCTGCTATCACACCTTCCTGCACGACTAGCTCCCCGACCGACCTTATCTATCTTGGGATCAAGGATCACATTCCAATCACCCATTAAGACTAGCCGCTTCGTATCGTCCAGGAACGGCGCCAACCGACGAAAAAAGGAAACTCTCTCCGCAGCGATATTAGACGCATAAACCGCAAAAAAAGTTGGACAGTATGATATAGACTGGATATTTAAAGAGGGGTGCAAAAGAAAAGGACGCCTAAAATTGCAGGCCTAAAGTTCACCTTCGATTTCAATAAACCACGCTGATTACTTCATTCTATAACTCGGTTATCTTTTTTTTATTAATAAAAATCGTACATTGTGTGCAACATAGTATACAGACAATTTTAAAAAGTGTTTCTCATTGTGTGACAAATATTGTAAAACATAACATTTTACATTATTTGTATCGTTTTCTTGTTAGGTTTCTCTCTCCTACAGTAATGACAACAGGATTATCTTAAGATTGCTTGTTTCGACAGGGAAATGTTTTTATTCGCAAACCTCTGAAATGCTTTCTTGCAAAATCTTATTCACTTTTGTATTGAACTTCTAATCATTATAGATATCCGACAAGAACTTATTTCTATCAACTAACAATGGCCACAAGCGACTAAACTCATTGCAAGTAAATCGTTAAATACTGAAAGCGATACAAACAACCGGGTTAAGTAATATCAACATAATACAATTTATATTGATTCGGATGGAGGAAACAAAGAAATGAAAGTGATGATACCAGGGTAAACAAATCTACTGGAATCGATCTCGAGTATGGGAGCTTGTAATTCTCTTTCCACCCCTAGAATAGAAGGAAGCCGACTGGATTTCATCACTCCTTTTACATTTAAGTGAGTTAAGTAACGAGGTAAAATGACTGTAGATAATTGTCTTCAAGATGTAGGCATGCATGTGCATTGCGTGATTCTTGATGTTCGTGTCGACTTAGTATTTCGTGCAAATTCATCCATCGTACACAAAGGTGCATTAGTTGCACTCGGCACGGGATTGTTATATCCGACTATATATATATATATATATATGCAGAAGTCTTTCTCTTGAGAATATTCTGTAAAGAAAAAATACCGAGAAAGATCATTTCAACATGAAATTTTAAAAATTGTCTTGCAAAGTTTCTTAAATCTCATTTAATTTTTCAAGATTGTCGAATTTTTTTTCTCTGGGCGCTTTTCATCATCAGTAGTTATTTTCGAGGATATAGTCAAGATTCCTTCAAAATGCAGTGAACCTTTTTATTTTTAATATCTAGCGCGCGCACACAAACACACATATATATTATAACAAGAGAAATGCAAATCAGAAAAGTTTGTAAGAAAAGCGCGCAATGTTATAGCAGAGGAAGTATAAAAGCTAAAAGTTTCCGTTACATTTTCGTCCACAACACATGAAACTTCAAGTAACGGTCTCCTAGTTTTCATAATTGTATATATATATATATATATGAAAAAACAAAATATTTGGAGAATTTGTTTTTATATGTGATAATATACTAATGTTACGGTCTTTTTTATTAAACCATCTTTGGGGCGATTAATAGAAGCTATCAAGTTGCTTCACCCTAAAAAAGGAAAAGAAAAAATGAAAAGTTTCTTAACATTCAAAAATCGTTAATAGCATTTCGTTTCAAAATATATAATGACGTCAAGGATAAGTTTATATTTCGCTATTTGAATTCAACCCCTTTCCTTTAAAATTGTATGTTGGCTTCTTCTGAACAATTTAATTGTATTTCTTTTGTTGCTTCTCCCAATGTTTTGGACGCTGTATTCTCCGATTTTTCCCGGGTGTTTTGTATTTTGGAGTGTTGAACCTTCCCTTCCTTATTCCTGTCAAATATGCTACTTCTTCCAGTGAGCTTTTGAATCACTCCTTTCTTGATTCGCACCACTGTATCCTTTGAAATGTAATGCGAAGACGCACCCAATGACAAACAAACGAAAGTATTAATTCGAATGAATGATTAGATATGTATTTTCACTGCCATTTTGCCACGCACAACTAGTAGAGTGTTCGAGGCATAGCGGTTAATGTACTGGATTGAAGCCACGAAGCAAGTGAGTTCGAACTCCAGTCGCGCTATTGCATTCACTTTTAGACAAATACCCCAGGGAAATGTATGAACTCCCCTTATCTTCCAAGTTATAGTTTAAATAGTACCAAAACTGTCCTTCAACAAGGATGGCTAGGGCATTAAATAACCCACGAAGGTTGATATGCCATTAAACAAAGAAACCAAACCAAACCAATCCAAACCAAAGCAAAAGTTGAACTCGTGTTCGGCGAATCCATTTCCTAAAATAATAACCTTTACACCGCACACACATCCCAATTATACGATCATTGTGTAATTCTAAAAAGTTACATATATTTTTGTTTCATTATTTTTATCTGGTTTGATATCATGCGCTCAGCCGCGAGTTTTGTAGATGTAGTTTTTTATGAAACTGAAAAGATGTGTGCCAAGGTCATCCACTGCTATGTGACACAATATGGATAAGGATGATTATATTTGTGATATAATGGAATGACTCAGCTTCCCCGCACCCCAACAATAGTAGTGGTACTAATCATTATTTAAGTACATATATATCATTTTGTGCAGTCTTTTAAGTCCCTCAATTTTGTTAGTTGTCCCACGTTCCACTTGATAGCGTGGACTGACCATAAACTTGTTAGCGTCAGTCTACGGTTAGCTAATAGGCCTAGTCTGGCCGGCTACTGGAAGTTCAATACCTCCTTACTGGAGATACGGGACTTCCGGGACCGGCTGGAATCCCTAATTCAGCGGGCGTTAGTGGGAGCGGTTACCGGGAATAGGTGGTGGGGATCTCTTAAGCATAGGATTAGAGATTTCGCTACCAAGTACGGTCAACAGCTCAATTTAGATAGGACCAAGGAAGCAAAATCTATAGAAGATAGACTTTCCCGGGCGGTGGCTGGGGGGGAATCCCTAAACGTAGAGCTAGCTAGGGGGGACCTTGAGCGCGAGAGTAGCGAGAGCTACAAGGGCTACGTAGTTAGATCTAGGTTAAAGAGAGTCCTCAACGAAGCTGTGAAGACGAACGCGACTGCGCGTGAAGAAGTGCGAAGGTTCCCCGATCGGTATATCGCTTCTGTCAAGGCCCCGGACGGGCGACTGCTGCGTTCGAGTCGTGAGATACGTGATGCCTTTCGGGCGCACTTTCGGGGTCGCTTTGCCCGCTGCACTGATCTCCCGATCCGGGAGTTTCGTAGCTATCTTGCCGACTTCCCCCGCCTTGGGGCGGCTGAAGCGGCTGGCTGCGAGGGTGTGGTTACTGAATGCGAAGTCCGTGACGCGTTGAAGCAGGTCGGCCTGAACAAGTCACCGGGACTGGATGGTTTGCCCTACGAAGTGTACTTGAGGATGTCGCACATGTTTGTGCCTATTCTGACGGATATGTTCAACCATTGGTTCGCCCAGGGAGCCATCCCTGGTAGCGTTACCAAGGGCGTGATCACATTGCTGAAGAAAGGTGGCAGGCATGTTTGGGAGGGCTTAGATGATTACAGGCCCATAACTCTGCTTAACACAGAGTTAAAGATTTTGGCCCGGGTCTTGGCGAATCGTTTACAGCGTGTCATCAGTGATCTGATCTGCCCTGAACAGACCTTTGCTGTGAAGGAAAGATCGATCCAGGACAATCTGCACTTGATTCGCGAGGTCCTAGAGGGGATAGAAGACGACACAGAAGCCGCGCTGATCAGTCCAAGGAAAGATCGATCCAGGACAATCTGCACTTGATTCGCGAGGTCCTAGAGGGGATAGAAGACGACACAGAAGCCGCGCTGATCAGTCCAAGGCCTTCGATAGGGTTGACCATCGGTTCTTGGCGTCTGTTTTGGAGACTGCCGGATTCCAACCGGAGTTCCGCAGATGGATTAGCATGATGTACCACAACCCTCAGGCAGTGGTGCAGGTGAACGGAAGGCGTTCGAGGGTATTCGCGATCGAGCGTTCGGTGCGGCAGGGCTGCCCGTTGTCTCCTCTTCTCTATGTCCTCGCGTTGGAGCCCCTCCTGCGCAGGCTTAGGGATGAGGGGACAAGTCCGGCCCTGCGCGGTATACCTTTTGTTAGCAGCCTTGCGGCAAGGGTTTCCGCGTTCGCTGATGATATCACAGTCTTTGTATCCCGCCGTCTGGATATAAAGGCTGTGAAGAAGGCGGTTAGCGAGTACGAGCGGATTGCAGGGGCCAAGGTCAACTTTGACAAAAGCGAAGGTTTGCGGCTTGGTGCTTGGAGGGGTAGCGATACTCTTCCATGGCCCTTCTGCTGGAGTGACGGACCCGTCCGCATCCTCGGGGTGTGGTTCGGGCCCGACCTCCAACTGGAGCGAAATTGGTCGGAAGTACAAGCTAAGGTGAATGCTCAGGTGAGCACCTGGCTTTCAAGGAGGTTGTCCTTAAAGGGTAGGGCGGAGGCGTGCGCCGTGTACGTCTTCCCCCTGATTCTTTACCGATTGGCTGTACTTTCTCTGCCTAAGGCACGTCGGTTGGCACTGCAACAATCCCTTTCCAGATTACTCTGGGGAGGTGCAAGGCCGATGGTCCGTAGGCAGGTCTGTATCCAACGTACGCGCAACGGGGGTCTAGGTATGCCTGATCTGGAGAGCCACTGGCTTGCTGAAAGACTTGCATACTTGGGCAGAGTCTTGACGGGGACTGCAGTGTGGAGACTGAAGGCGAGTCGGACTTTTCCTCGCTTAAAGTCAGACCCAAAGGCTGAAGGTCGACGTAGGCCTTTGGGCGAAACACTGTTTGTCCGCGAGTGCCGAACGGCCCTTCGTAACCTTCTTGGGTCCAGTGACCTTTCATGGCCTCGAAAAGAACTATATCGGGAGCTAGTGGTGGGTTCCGCTTCTGATCCTCTCAGCGAGCGGCACGGCTGGACGACGGAGGAGATTCGCTCTCATTGGAATTGGGCGCCAGGATCGAGCTTCTTGAACAACTCCGAGTTCTCGCTCACCTGGCGACTTGCGCGAAATGCGTTACCCCTTACCGGCTTGAACTACAAGGCGGGCCTGGCAGACATGCCCGATTGCACTCGCTGCGGCAGTGGCTTGGAAGAAACGGCTGAGCACGCCTTCTACTACTGCGAGCGAGTCCGTCCGTTTTGGGATCACGTCGGTGAGTGGACGGTCCGCATCGAGCCCAAACAGCTCGTGCTGCTCGACGTTGGTTACGTCGTGGACAACGTTCTTCCTCCGTTTCAGGGTGAGAAGCGTGTGGTGTTTCTCGCGATCCTGGCTGTAGCTAGAATGGTGGTGTGGACGACGCGAAACAAGGGATTTTATGACGATGCAAACTTTTCTCATCGTGATCTGGTTTTGTTTTTTCGGCATCTGCTGAG
This sequence comes from Sepioteuthis lessoniana, assembly GCA_963585895.1. NCBI lineage: Eukaryota > Metazoa > Mollusca > Cephalopoda > Myopsida > Loliginidae > Sepioteuthis > Sepioteuthis lessoniana. Next base: position 79,712,050 of record OY757916.1, on the reverse strand, counting down.
GGTCAAAATCAGATGCGATAGAAAACGCTTGGATCGCATAAAATTCAGCAAAAGGTGGGTGAATGCAGCGAGCCTGGTCGTGCGAAAGGGGGCAATGTTGGAGTCATCCTTCCCTCCACTGCCGACTCATGGTGTCTACGGTACGGGTCCTTAGGGACCCTACCCCTGGTGAGTAGAACTGTTTCCCCTTTTCTCTTTTGGTACCTAGGTACCTAGTTAGCAGTATGTTGTGTGTCATTGTCCCCGTCATCTAGTTGTTAGTTCTCAAGATCTTCCCCATCCCCATTATTTTTGGTACCTCAGCCCGTGTCCCAGCCCACGTTTACTGAAGATCTTGAACACTCATATGTATATATCAAAAATATAAAATCATATCACCCGCTTGTATTAACCCATTCCGCGCCCGACCCGTTATTTCTTTTACCCCCGTAGATTAGGATCCCAATCCCACTTAGGGCAGGTCCGGCTTGTTTTCGGTTCCTTTCGCCCCGGAAAACAGTCGGCCTCCGATTTTAGAGACGGGGGGATGGGAGGGTAACCAAATGGGGATTTTTCCTTGTTTTTCGTTTATTTCGGGGTTTTTCTCCCATCCCCATCACAAGCATTGTATATAAATCACGAATAAAAATCATCCATCAATTTTCGGGTTTTAAGTAGGACTTTTCATAGAGTACATGTGGTATTTTGGTAATTGCTGCGCATATGGCGACGGATGAATGGTTATATATTGTATTGTTGAATGGGTCGGCGAATGTGGCTAGCTAGGTCCCGTAGAACATATAGAAAGGCATGACCGCTCTTTTCCCCTCCCCCAAAAACTTGAGGCCTTGTGCCTACCATTTTTGTAAAATGGAAATAAAAGTCCTTTAAGTGAAGGATTCCCAGCGTAGGACTTTAGCGCGAGACTCGCATGATCGGCCATTGCTTGGACTTAATACAACTCTTGCGAGAGTAGTAATATTACTACTAATGTACTAGTTATATTTGTACACCCGTACGAATAAACCTACCTTCTGTTATACCTACTACTCGGAATAGCCTGTCATTGTATATCATTTACAATATGACAATTTGATAGTTCAAAACTGAAAATCAGAAGGCTTTGATATAAGTATACGCCTCCGGATTGCGATAAATATGTCAATCCAGTGGTGTAGTAAAAAGAACCGCAACGATAATTGCTTCATATTGTCGGGCATCTAACTATTGCTTAGTCACCTAAAGCTACTCTCTCATACCCATATGTTCTGAGGTGATTTCTAAAGCCAGTTCTTGATTTAAATGGCCTAAAAATGAATTTGCTTGAAGAATTGTTTTATAAATTTTAATGTCTTTTAGTCCTGAGTTTGTTCTTCACGAATGGTATATTCGGGATAAAAAGTTAAAGTATCACAATAAGCATCTTGCATCTTCATGTTATGATGTAATTTATTGTAGCTTTCATATTGCAACATTGAAAGCACATGCACACACATCGCACTTCTAACAAGTAGAATCTTCAGAGCAATTAACAGTTTTTTGCGCAATGTACAAAACTGATTTTATTAGTTATCACACTAGACAACATTAAGTCTAACCAAAAATACGTTTGCTACATCTCACCAAAAGTGAAACTGCATAAATATTTTTGACTTCTATATGTTCATAAATTTTGCAACAGAATTTCAATGTAGCAGAGTTTAATAATAAATAATTTATAATCTGCAAGACCTACGTAATGCATTAATATGTACATGTATCAATATACCTCAGAGGTATATGAGGATGCATATTTTTTTTTTTTTTTTTTTTAGAACATCTGGTTTATCTTCAAACCCTGGTAAATTTCAGCAACTTGAATAGAGCGTGTTAAGACAGGAAACGATTCGATATTTCTACTTGCCAAACAGTAAATACATACGTCAACTTGAAAAACCTATAATACCTGTACAATAAACCCATCGATCTATTTCCATCAGTTGACTTTTCATTTTCTGTTCGCGTTTGACAAAAGAGTGAGTAAAATTTTGCTTTAGCTTTTTAGATATTGTAAAGACATTTTATAAGTCTCATGACATTCTTTATAAAAAAAAAGATATCTCAAAGAGAATAAAGAAAGATGATAGAAAAAACCTTTGTGTAAATTATAAAGTCTCGGAAATACGCATCAAATCAATAAACCCAGCATATTGAAAAAAAGACTCCAACAGATTTTGTTTTGTTTGCTTTCACTAATTTTATGTTGTGCCGTAAAAGAGAAACGAAATCGAATTTCTATAAATATGAAAGTTTTATTGAGCAAACAGAAAATTTCTCTGCAACATCAATACAAAAAGGAATAGAATTATGATGATATATGTACGAAGTGTTTTAAAAAGTATCGAGACTGAATATTTAAATGCTTTTGAAATTTAAAAATCTAAAAGACGCGTGCACAGATGAACAAATGAAGTAATGGCTAAACATCAGTCTAGGCATCAATTCTCGTTACTCTTGGATCACTTGACACTTTCTAATCATCAAAGTTATATATATATATATATATATATATATATATATATATATATATATATATATATATAATTAATAATTCACGACTGCGATCATCAGATGATATCCAACGAGTTTATCTATCTAATCTTTTTTTTTTGGCCTGAGATAACTAGTATGTAGTTAAGCAGTGAGAATTTGGATCACTACTCAATCATAAAGAGAAATCCATAGCTGAACTTCATTATTGTCTGAGCGTTAAAGATGTATGAATTCTTCTCGTTGAGTTGAGAGAAGAAACAAAAAAGAAAATACTGAAATATTGCCGGATGTAATATACTTCTGAAAGTGGCAGGAAAACAAACTGAAACGTTTTATTGAGCATGAAAAAGATATGGGTATCATTCTTTAAAATTTGTAGGACATTGATACTAATTGATACTTTAACTTTAGATGACACTGGAAACAACAAAAATGACATTTTTCCTATAACGAATTTTATTATTTATGAATTACCAGCAGCAATAAGCAGGTCGGAAAACACAGCAGCAGGCTCAATATTCTGAAGGCAAAAATATGAGAGTATTAGTAAGAATAATGCCTATATAAGGCAATACTTAATTTTAGGATACTGGATAAATTTTGAATGACAGTTTTATTCAGTTTAAAGTTTTACTTTGCGGAGGCTGGAAGCAAAGCATCTGGCTAATCTGGGTTTGCCAGATTTCAACCCGACTTATAAAAAGCAAAATGGTTCTTATCTCGAAAGCTATTCCTTTTGTGTCGATACCAACCTGTGTGGGTTGAACACGGATTTCCAGTCAACAAACACGACCGTTGAAATGTATTGTACTACAGGGGTCACGTGACAAAAGTCTGCGGTGTAAAATGTAGCATTGCGAGTCAGTATTCTAAGTATCACGTTATCATTCCATTCTCAGTATTCGGTAGTGTACGAGAGTGAAGAACTAATAAGTGCCAGCCAAACTTACCCTCTTTAACGAATCATTATAAAACCTCTTATCTTTAAATTTTTAAAACTCTTTTTAGATAATACGATTAAAAAATACACGTATCCAGATCTTATACAATTGTACTTTTACTCTCCTCACTGAGGTGCTACAAGCAACTTACCTTTTACGATTCTGATTGGTTCATAATATATCTCAAAGAGTTGTCTTAGAAGGGGCCTATTCCGATCGAAATTCAGTAATCGATTTTATTCTAAAAGGAATACACACACACACACACACACACACACACACCTAGATCATAGATATATATCCTCATTATTCATAACTTATAAACCCAACCTTAGAGATGATATTAGCAATTCGTCTTTTGTGACTCTGGATTGTTGATACTAAAATTTGACTAGTTTGGAAAATAAGTATTTATTCTGATCCAAATTCAGTAATGGATTCTATTCGAAAAGAAAGTGGCTAAAACATTTTATGTACCCAGATAATAAATACTAGTCCTCGATAGTCAGTGCCCTTTACTTTAATCACTAAGATGATACAGGAAACTTACCTTCAGTATTTCTGAATTGTTTATACGAAAATTTGAAGAATATTTTAAGATATACGTTTGGTGCATCAAATTTCATTAAAATAGATAATCATTCTCATTTATCATGCATGCTTGTCACTGAGTAAGATAGATGAAGTAAAAGCTTTGCCTAAAAATCCTTTAAATAAAATACATCACACGGAGAGTTATGAGACGGTGATAAATACGAGACAGAAGAGAAACAAAATTCTTTTCATATCCGACTCATTTTTCTCACTCATTAAACAACTCCAAAAACTAATGTTGATAGAAGCATGAAATAAAACACTGCACAGGATCACATTAACGTCAATTATGCCTACTCATAAATAAATGCAAAAAGAGTACAAGACGACACACACACACACTGCACCTCTGCAGAGGGTTAAGACTCCCCCAACGAGTGTCCTGATATGACACTAAACAATCTGAGGGTGAGGTTCCAGTAATTCTGGGGCCTTCGGGAATACGGAGCACCCCTTCATAGCCATTGCTTCCAGGTCCACTCTGCCCCGGCGTGATAGCACCTGATAGGGCTCTATCTATGGGTTAACTAGAACTAACGGCATATTTATGCTCAATTATTTGATTAAACTGATTAGCTTAAAATAGAAATGATTTGACAATTGAACCGTACTTACATTTAAACTGTGTGCTTATGCTAAACTGGATTATTTCAAATTGAACTGTTTTTGACATTGAAACTGTATTTACACTAAACTGAATTGTTATATATAACTGCTTGAATAGTTTGAAATAGAAATGTTTTTGACAATTAAACTGTGTACTCCTGCTAAGCTGAATTGTTTGAAATGGAACTGATTATTTGCATAAAAGTGGATTTGGCGTTAAATAACCTACAAAGGTTGATATGCCATAAAACCCAATAAACCAAACCAAACCAAACCAAACCAAACAAATGTATTAATGTCTAGTTGAATCTTGCAGATTTGGTTATTTGTGAGTTTGCTGAAAATATTTAAAAATTTTTTTACGTTCATGTAAGTTGGTTTTATGTGATATCAACACTTGTTGGGTTATTAAATACTCACGTCAAGCAATTAGATTGTTTCAAGTCTTTATTCCTATTTAATAATAATCATTTCTCAGAAATTATATGTAAAATAAAGTTGGCGACTGTAGTCGAGGGCGATCCGAAGGCTCCCTTTTCAATAGCTACTACACCTTCCCTTGGATTGCTCCTCTTTACCTTTGAAACGTACTTCATAATGCTGAGTGTTAAGCAAGGAGGTATCAAGTACCATTTTTTAAGTCTTTGGTATGACTCGACCTGGGATTGAACCCAGGTCTCCCAGGCCAATAGCGAACACTCTACTCACTAGGCCTATGTATTCTGAATACGTAAATTTTACTCAATCATATTGTTTTAAGTATTCCCACTAATAAATTGGAAGCAACATTACGGTTTCAAGTAACTGTTCCAAGATCATGCCAGAAAACTCAAAAAGCTGTGGAATCTGAAGTCAATGGTAATATCAATCGTATTTTGTGCCCCCGAACAGTCCTTAAATACCCGGAAAAGAGACTGGGGTATTGGAAATCAGAAAAAGCATCGAAACCCTCAAACCACAGCACTGTTAAGATCTGCTAACATTCTTAGAGTCCTGGAGATCTGAGGAAACGTGTTGTCAGTTAGATTTCAGAGGAAAATACCGGACAAAACAGGTGGAAAAACTTGATTTGAGTAAAAAGATATTCATCGTGTTCATTAACAATTATATATCTTTAACTATTCTTTTCCAATTTTAAGATCAATATTTGAAGAGCCAATGTATCGGGAAAGTTCTATTAAAGACTTCATACTTATTTACAATGTCAATGCTTTAGGAGCAAGTGTAGTTCAGAATTAATTCAAACATAATCTCAAAACTGTTTGACCCATCAATGAGAGCCAAACAGATATTACCATTACGGGACAGAGTAGACCTGGAAGTGATGGCAACGATGGGGTATCTCAATACTTTCTAGAGCTCCAGAACTGGAACCTCACCATCACTTACAGTTTAGTGTCATACCCAGAACCAGATTTTAACAGAAATTGCAAGTTAATGCGGGAAATTGTGGACGAAACGTGTAGAGCAAAAAAGTGTAAATAATATTTGAGAAATTAAGAAAATAATAAATGCATAAATATATATGTGTCTATTTTAGGATTAACTTTGATAAATATACATACTTTACATGTATAGCATCAAAAACATATTCTGAATTGCTTTTTTTCTCTCTAACACGCTCTCTCTCTCTCTCACTCTCTCTCTCTCTCTCTCTTTCTTTCTTTGTCTACGCCACGGATATCGTAAGTTTAAGCATTTAAAACGTAGCATTGCACTACACTTACGTTTAAGTAATTTCTGCTTGTTAAATATGGTCAACAGATTTTGGGCTTGATGAGACTGGAAATATTTGCTTTGTAACATGTTTTCGGGGATCATGTGACAATAGTCACTGCAAAGGGGACAATTATCTAGAAATCTTAGGAGTTTACATATGAGCTATGTGATGGGTCTGAATTGTCACAAATATGGCATTTCAGTTTATCAGATATATTTTCCAAAATTACTAGAAAATATCTTGAAATACTATAGTTTTAATTTATTAAACCAACTCGCCTCTGGTTCTAGTCACAGCTGCTAGATGACTTCGAAATATCCTACCAGCTTTTCTGACATCGTCCTTGATTAAATTGGTAAATACTGCCATTATCTTTGCCTTCAGTTCATCTTTAGAGTTGTATGGAGTTTTGTTGGGGTCTCATTCAACTACACCCATCAAATAATAATCAAGAGAATTGCATGCTGGGGAGTTAAGCAGCCAGACGATAGGGTGATGTGGGCGCAGAAAGTTTGTCACAGCCAACACTGGATTCTCTTGCTTGTGTGATTGCGCAGAGACGTGTTGCCAGACATAGTATCTTCTAGCAGCCACTCCTTCCTCCATACATTTGATGTTGGCCTCTGTGTTGAGTCTGAGGCCATACAGGAAGAAGAATCCAGGCATACGTCACTATATTTTGTGACTACCCCAAACACCATGATGTGGACTGGATGTTTGGTTTCTATCAAAATGAATTTAAATCTGTCCTACCTGACACCCAAACACTTAAAAATCTTCGCATAAAAGATTCCAAGGTAAATACCAAGCTGAAAATCATGCAGTTTACAATTTTCCGGAGGAGTGAATTGCTACTTTCCTCGCAGACTGTCTCACTGACTCTAGTTTGCCGTACAGTAGACAAAACCTGAAACTAACAAAATTATAATTCTAAAGAGGCAAAAATTTACCCATCATTCTGTCTGTCTGTCTGTCTGTCTATGTCTCTGTTTCTCTCTCAATATATATATAAGTGTGTGTGTGCGTGTGTGTGTGTGTGTGTGTGTGTGTGTTTGCAAGTGTATATGTTATGAATAAAAGAACAGACGAATAAACTTTGGCAGAACTCACACACGGAGGTGCAAGTGTGTGTGTACGTGTGGGTGTACATGTGTGTGTGTGTGTGTGCGTGTATGTGTGAGTGTGAGTGTTCATCCCGGTCATTTTCGGTCTTTAACCATCATCATCAGAAGGTATATCTTTCATGATTGCCTACCTTTCAAAACTGAAGGTGAATGAATGCCATAGGATTAGCCTCACGTGTGAATGAAACTTGAACTTTGAATCTTAACAATTTAAACACTCGACTTGTACGTGTTTAAATAGGAAAATCTGTGTAAAGACTAATACTTAAATAATGAATTTTTAAAAACATTTAGATATTTATTTGAAAGTTAGAATGTTATGTTTTAGGTGGTTTATATGTTGTTGAGTCTATTCTGGTTGAGATTTTCAAGACGTAATATCTATCGCTCTTCAAGGGTTTCTAGAATTGATGGTATGTTCTGTGAATTATTTCGATTTTTTCTATTAAAATGAATTTAGTGTCTTTGCTAGTCATGGTCTTTTAGACATAAATGTTGTTCTACTGGAAGAAGTTTGTTATAATTCAGATGTTTAATTCTGTATCTACATCAATTTATTCTAAAATTGAAAGGTCATTCTAATTTCCCAAAGTATTACTTGGAGTAACCAGTACATTCTAAAAGGTAGATAATGTTTTCGCCGTTACAGTTTGATACGTGACAATTTTAAAGGTCTAATTACAAATAAAACTGAACGTCTTTAGTAGATTTGTTGTTGATTAAGATTTGTTTAATTCTTATCATATCTCTAGGACTTTTAGGTTTAAGATATGCAAACCTAATCAAGTGTAAAAATTTCCCTTCTATTCTTAATGATTTTTTCTTTTGGGGAGGTTGTATGATCTTTGATTTTTTAAATCTTTTATTTATATGAAGGCTTTATTTCTTAGGATTGTATTATTTACTAAATGGATGTTCGGTGATTTTTTAACCATAACATTACTTGCATTAACACAGTCATAACTGTTTCGCATATATACTGCGTTTAGCGCACCCCTTACAAAATTTTGAGGCATAAAAATCATTATACATCCATATTCTGTTCATTGTTGTTCTTCTTGCAAACTGATTCACGAGTCAAGTAAGTTTAATCCACAGTGTCTACTAAATAACTGTGATCTTGAGAAGACTAATTATTATAAATACCCACCACTATATATATATATATATGTATATATATAATAGTAAAGTCTATTAATTTCCAAAGAAATGAAAATAGATACAGAGAACATATTATGAATTTAGCTTGGGCAAGTTTTCAGTCACAAAGGATTTATTTTCCACGTAGAACTCTATTGGTTATACATTTTGGCTTGCAATTAACAAGCTCTTGCAAGTCACTATTTTAAGAGGGTTGTTTCAAAAATAATGTCTTACTTTCTTATGTTGTCTCAAAATATCGGTGGTAGTTTAAAATATTCCTGCTAGTAGATCCTATTTTTTACACTTTGCCGAAAGCAGCTAATCGGCAGTTTTGCAAAATGGCGTCTGATAAGTAAGCTGATGTATGATCTTGAATCTTTTCATGCTGGATAACTTTGTACTCATTGACATTCATCAACACTTCCTGAAAGCTTATGGAGATTAAACAATGGTTGTGAGGACAGTTAGGAAGTGGGTAATGCGTTTCATTCGTGGTCCTAGTGATGCGAATGACAAGCCACATTCAACGGTGTTGTCAATTCAAGAAATAAAGAGTGCTTCAATTAACTTATCGATACTGTAAAAAAAATGGGTCACTTCTATTGGTATTGATTGTTATAAGCAAGGTATGTCAACTTTCTCTCTCTCTCACACACACACACACACACACACACACGGACACTTAAACACATATTCTCTCTGACACACGCATACACACTCATACAGACCCCCTATATATATATATATATATATATATATATATTATATATATATATTTAATTCATGGAATTTAGACTGCAACCCCTGGGTTTCATGGATTCTTTTGCAAAAAACTTCATGAAACCCAGGGGTCGCAGTCTAAATTCCATGAATTAAATATATATGTCTAACATATATTTATTTATTATCATTATATAATAGCTCTATCCTAGATATTGAGCACTCTCCATATATTGCACTTGGTTCGACACAAAACCACAAAGTAATTTAGTGACAACAAACACTTTTATAATATATATATATATATATATATATATATATATATATATATATATATAGTTTCAATATGTATTTACTCAAACTTTCCGCCACGTTTGCATTCAGTTTTTCATTCTCCTTGACCAAAGTTAAAGAACCAGTCTACCCTACTATTTACGTATAGCTGTAGGGAGAATAGTTGGATTCATACCTCTTCCAATCGTATTAGGTCAATTTGAAATGCAAACAATTACATCACCAGTACCGGGATCTCTTCCTACAACAATAACTATTACATCCCGAGCATCCTCAATATATATATATATATATATATATATATATATATATATATATATATATAACGTTCATATTCTGGAAATTCAATATCTTTTAACGTTTTCTATCTATCTATCTATCTATGTGTGTTTGTGTGTGCACGCATGCATTTATATATTCTCCAATTATATTCGCATATACATTCGATATTCATATTTAACTCGATGAAAGTATAGACTTATACATATATTGATACATAGGCGGATAAAAGTTCAAAGAGCTGTTAAAATAAAGACATAAATTAAAAAATAGTTGCCGTAACAGATATGACGATTTTAAGGAAGCCAGACATGTCTTTTTGTGATTCAATAAACTCATTCTCATATAAGTTTTGTGCGAAGAATCCGAAATCGATTTCAATCATAAGAAGTGAAATATACTTTAAAATCCAAAAACTGGATGGGTTATTTTACGCTGAATATAAATTTGGATAGTTAGACATTTTCAATGTATGTAGTAGATAGATAGGCTGGTATATGTAGATAAAGTATATTGTATATTGATTTCAGCAGAAAATCTTTAAATCTAATAATCAACTACGAAACATTTCTTGACATTTCTCAAAAATATCGAGATAGAAAATTATACAGGAAAATAACAAGGTATATATGTATCTGTTTGTCTGCACACACACACACACACACACACACACACACACACACACACACACACATATATATATATATATATATATATATAGATGGGAAGCTGATAGTTCACATATACCATGGTTATTCAGAAAATAAGAGTATATTTTTAAAAAGCGAAATACGTTTTTCAGAATTTTTTCCCGATAAATGAAAACTCTGCATTGTTGAAATTGGATTTATAGCAAAAATTATTTTAATCACCCAGAAATATTTGTTTGAGGCTATTCAAAATAGCAGCAAACAAAGTGTTGTAGACTTGAACAGACATCTTTCATTACATTTTTAGTGACTGAGATGTGCAGATCCTGTAAGATTTAAAGAAAAATGGGTGATGTGTACAGGCAAATATGTTTATATATATATATATATATATATATATATATATATATATATATATATATATAAGTATTATTTGGTCCAGTTAACCGGAGTTGGGAGTAACATATATATATATATATATATATATATATATATATATATATATATATATATATATCGGCCGCTGCTAGCGTAATGCGAAGCTCTTCGAAAGAATTGAGCACTCTGGTAGCCGATAGGGTATAAAAAAATGTAAACAAAGCCTGCTGCTGCTGTTTCTAAAAATAAAAATACCTTAAAATTCCCTTAGCCAACGTGGTCCGCTTGGTGGGCGAGTGGTCTGAATCACAGTCTAACATAAAGTTGGACGGGTTTCGATCCCGGCTCTGAGCGTCCTGCGTGTCTACCCACACTGAAGAGTTCTGATAGAACGAAACAGTCTGTCTGTGGATGACAATATATATATATATATATATATATATTTACAAATGGGTTCAACAAGAATTTGCCACTACAAGCCTGAGTTGGAAAGAGGGTAGATGAAGTAGAAACACACAGAGTCTCGGTAAAGAAAAAGTTCTGGGCGCAGCGGTCAGTGAAGAAGGTCATGCAGACAGTTTTCTGGGATATGAAAGGAACCATCACTTGATTTCCTGAAAAAGGTGCAACTGTAAAAGCATACGAAGATGCGATTGTTGCAGAAAGCTAGAATCACAGTTATATACTACTAAGATATTATTTAAATGATACCATCCGCTTATCCCTCTTCCACCCATAACTCACACAGTGTTTCATTACCTTTATATAAATATGATTAAAATTTTAGTAATATATAAGTATTCAATAAGCTCAGCCTGATCGGTACAAAAGTGAGTCATCTAGTGTGGATCGAACCCACTAGTGGTTTAAATGATGGCTTGTGAATTTTTAGTCTACTGCAATAAGCCTATTTGTTTGCTATTGTAAATCTCTATAGGTTACATGTAAGATTTTGCACTAGTCACGACTATTAGTTTTCACTGAAATATGAATAACAGTAAGTCTCCTTAGTTCTCCAGGATATTTTAAATATTCTAAGCGATCATAGCAGTATTGTGGTCTGGACTGTCTGAAGTCATCCTCTGATCTTCAGTTCCTTCAATTTCATTTCCAGGTTCTTTGGGACTGTTCGATAGGTTCCAAGTATGATTGTTATTTGTCATCTTCAAATTCTGTAAATTCTTCAGTTCATACGAAATGTTTTGTTTTTATTCGAATTTTTCGCTTTATTTTATTTCCACTCTCTATTGTCTTCTGGAATGGCAAAATCCATTAGTTGACAAATTCTTTTCTTGGTAATTAAAAAAGCCTGTTCTTCTGGGTGAGCCTTTTTACCTCAAAATCTCAGACTTTAGTGCATCTAATTTTCTGGGACGGATTCAGATTTGTGCGTATGCTATTTGTCTGTAAAGTCAAACTTCATCCACACGAATAATTCTCAGTTTATCCACTTGAATGCCCTTTTCTGCCTTGAATCTTAGATGTTATAATGGTGGATATAAAAAGTGGGTTTATGGATATTTTGTGAGCCCTAATGAATTCTCAGCTGATAAAAACTTCTTTTGACGCAACTTTATGTATTGGATATAACAAATAATCAAATAAATCAAACATACAGTACTTACTTAAGTTATGATGTATAAGAAACTTTTAATTGAAAAATATAACTGAGAGCCACTATTTTTGTAAGAATGATATCAATATAGAGTGATATCACTTTACTCTAATGTTTGTTCCTTCTAGTGTATCATTCGACGCCATTTCGACGCGTATAAAAAACGTAATCTTTGCATCATATGAAAATATTTACGTTACCGATATATTTTTCATTCTTTTACAAGTAATATTTGCTTCATAAACTGCAATTTAGAAAATGACTAAATAATAATAATAATAATAAAAAGAGACACTTTAGTATTTATTGACATTCTCGTTGCTCGGTGACCGGACGAAAATTCCTGCTAGGCATATTTCTATGACATCTGTCTGTTTGGCATATGATATCATTCTCCCTAGGGGGACAGCACAAAGCACTACAAAATACGCCAGATTGATTTTTTCCAGTATTTTCAATATTTACTCACTAAAGATGGCCTCATATCATTGTCGTGCACCAAATATTAATCCTGAAAGGACATAAGACTTTTGAAAATTTTTAGACTAAAATGTGAAAAGGAATAAATCTTTTAAATGACCGAATTTAAATTTCGCATTGCGTTCGAATCTGTGGAATAATAACTGAAAAACGATTTAAACTGTGATATTATTGAGATGCAATATAAATGATTACTGACTTATTTAATATTCTTTAGTGTTTAATAATCTACTCAAACCTAAGTATAAGAAGATAAAACTTATGCGCACGTATATTTTGTGCTACATCATTAGTCATAGGGTAACACTATATTCAGAGACAATAGTATGTAACAGATTAAATGGCAGTGTCATACACTATCCTCATTCGAACATTAATTTCCTTGTATTGTATTTTCTCTGACGTTTTCTGAATACTAACGTGTTACGTGGTACAGCTATGCCAATAATTGTAGGAAAAATATTCATTTTCTTCTAAACTAAAGATATTAGGATTTTATTTTTTGTGAACATCATACCACCAAAACGATTAATAATAGGAATTAGTAATAACCAAACACAACATTAAAATACTGTAGCCAAAATTAAAATAGATACATAGATAAGAAGGAAATTAAGAAATATAGTAACAGTTCAAGAATAAATGGTCTCTTGCATGTCAGTATCTCAGTATTAAAAAAACAGCTGAGAAATGAATGAAATCAGGTAATTTGGAACACGTTTTTTGAGCTATAATGATGGAATCTTGTACTTTTTCAAGAAAATCAAAAATAGAAGCTGATTGCAAAATCCAAATTCAAAGGATAAAAATTAGACCACAAAAAAAAGCCATGGTTGATAATTTGATTTAAGCTTCTGAAAGGAGTGTACTTATTTTTGAACTGCTACATATTCATATTTTAGGTTTCAGAGTTTTAATACAGTAGAGTTTGGTAATAAATATTACCTTACAATACTCGTTTTGATTGTATAACTTTTCACTAGAAATAATATACTTGTTCAGTTGAGAAGAAAATTACCTTTTTGTTAAGAATTATGTATATATAGATTGATGGGCGATATTGTACTTTGTGTATAAAGCTTAGAAACTTGAGAGACTTTGTGTATAAAGCTTAGAAAATTGAGAGACGGCCGAAAGGTTTCATATCCAGCAAGTAAATTTTCTATCCACACTGACAAATAATTTAACAAAATTTGTTAAAAAAGACGATCACATCTCCATTCTAAATACTGTCACGTAGTCCAAAACAACAGCTATGTTGATAAGGACTAATTGTCTGATCGGGGGAGGGGGAAACACAGAAACACATTAGTCTCATAAGTTATGGAATTATTCTCTCCGTTCAGTTTCTGAGGCTATGGAAGGAGATGGAAATGGATAATAGGTACAGCATTTATAAAAACTTCGATATTGTTGGAACCGGCTTTTTTCGTATCTTTGAATCGTACCTCGTTTTCCGTGAACGATTATTTCCTTGTACCCCCAGTTACCAAAATAGAAAGAGGGGAATCGCGAAATCCGTCGTCTTATATTGGGTTTCACAGAACACCCATTCTCCACTTCTGACTCGTGTGGTTGAAGTCGTCCCATTAAATCAGTCGTCACTATAAAACTTAAGGGAACGCTCCAACCAACCATTAACATCTCGAAGTCGACTATAAACGTGAGAAACACGCGTAGAAGAAAAACATAAATAATTGAAAACCAAATTCACTTGCAGACCTATTCATTTTTAAGCATATATATATATATACTTGTCTTGTTTAAAACAATTGTGAACAACATTTTCAAATGATAAGAATTAGATACGAATATTTGAAACTATTGTGCACAAGCGATTTGTGTTAAATGAGAATACTTGAAATTATGTAACGGTGTTGATTTATAACAGTTACTAGTATTGAAAAGATTTAATTAATTATAAATGAATAATTTTGATATTTATTATAAATAATAATAGTTATTTAAAGCCATGTCATTGCTTGCTATAAATACTGAAGTAGGCATTGAATAACCCAACAAAAGTTGACATGAGGCAAAACTCACCAATTTGAACTATATATATATATATATATTACACACACACACACACACACATATATATATATATATATACTTACACTGTCAAAGAAATCAGTGACATCACTGGGCGAACAAACCATTTATTTCATGTTTTTGTAGGGCATCATTATAGCGGTAACAATTTCTTTGGGGAGATTATATGCGAGTAGTATTTGCTCCATCTTTTCTCTATGTGTGGAACCAAATGTCTTGGAGAAATCTGCAAACAATAGAGTTGCCTCGAGATATTTTGTTCATACTACGATAATTTAAGGGACACTTAGAATGTAAGAAATTTCCTTGTTTTCCATACTTTAAATGGCATTTTGTCGAGGCCTGCAACTTTTCTGCTCTTGATTTTTATCAAAACTGCGTCAATTTTTTCTTTCATAAACTGTCTAAATTTGATATCTTGTTGGCCATTAATAATTTCTTCTGTATTTATTTGTGATTTCAGGAGGGTTTCAAAGCAAATTTTAAAAATGTTTATTCCTCTTCTGAAATCTTTTTTTCTTGTCCGGAAGCTTTTAGTCTTGCTTTCGAGGTGATTTTCTTTCGCTTACTTCCTTTACTGTCTTCAGTGCAAACTGTAATTGTTTATCTTCTATGGAATATTTATTTATTTGTCCAGGGATGTACTCTATTTTTTTCTCATGTTTTATTTCTCTCTGGGCTTCCTTTAGTTTTTAGGTATTTGTGTATGTTGGCTTTCTTTTGTTAAATATATACATTACCACCATATCTATTAATAATTTGTCAGGATTACCAACTACAAAAGTTAATATATCAAATGAAAGAGAATGGTCCAATACTAGAAATGTTTACAACATTGCCTGGAACACGTAGCAAAAGACATTGGTCTCTGCGAGAACTCAGAAAAACAGAGTTCATGTGCTCTAAACAAAATGGTGCCATGTCCACGATAAATGGCAAACCTCTGAAATTAGAAGACGCGTTCACATACCTTTGTAGCAATATCTCATCAACTGCTTTCTGCAATTTATCATCTATATGGAAATCTAATCTCTCAGATGAATTAAAACGGGAACTATTCTAAGCTGTAGTTGTGTTAGTATTATTTTATGACTGCACTGCCAGGACGTTAGCAAAGCACTTGGAGAAAAAGACAGATGAGAAAATGCTTTTCGCTCGCACACACACACACACACACACACACACACACACACACACACACACACACATATATATATATATATATATAGTTTGTTGTACGCATAAAGATTGCTCCATATCTGAGAGCGAGCATATATAAATTTTAGGATAGCATAAATATTGAGTCATCGGAGCTTTGCAACTGTCAGTTTCTAGTCTATGTGATCATCTGGCAAATTAGATGCACGTTATGGGCGTCCTTTTGTATACTGTTGAGTGGGAATTGATAGGAAGGGCGGTTTATGAGGTTTTCTAAGAAGAGTTTTCAAGTTTATATTGCGTGGCTATTTATGCGGTTATATTGTATTAACTTTGTGATTTGTTAATTTAATTACCCTATTATTACTCCTTCAGTGTTAGCTGACGGTTTTCCACAGGAGTTTGAGTGACAGTAAGTCTCCTCGAGTGTCCAGGAATCTTCTTAGTATTTGGGCCGATCTTAATAATACTGTAGTTTGGATAATCTTCACTTTTCCTCTTATCTTCAAATCTTCTAGTCGCTTTACAAATCCTTTGGGGTTTGTATCGAGCGCACCAATTAGAATTGATATTACCGTCACCCTCATGTTCCATAGTTTTTTTTAGTTCTCTATCAGAGCAGTGGTCTTTCAGTGGAACCTGAGTTACAGCAAGTCTTCTCTGGTCTCCAGGACTCTTCTACGTATTCTAGCCGATCTTAGTTGTCTGGATGGTCTCGATTCTTCCTCTGATTTCAAATTCCTTCAGTCCCTTTTCCAAGCCTTTGTAGACCATTACAAGTGTACCAACTACAATTGGTATCACCGTCACCCTCATATTTATGTTTCACAATTCTTTTTTTTAATTATCTGGCAAGGTCCAAGTATTTGTTTATACTTTCGCTTTCTTTTATTTTCATTTGGGGGTCCTTCGGAATTTTCTTTTTATTTAGTCTGGGGAGTCGCTAGTTTTCAGGTGGCTGAGTAGGAATTTGTTTCCATGCTGACATTTAAATAAGAGTTAAGATCTTTTGTTTAGGAATTTGTTTTCTTTTTCTTTTTTCATTTTGAGAAGGTGAATGTTGTTACTTCTTTCTTATAGGCAAACGTTGCCGAATTTTAAGATGTTGTCTGCTGGTGCTATTTTTATTTATTTTCCTGGTTATTTTTGGTGGATTTGGTTTGACTTTTTAAATCCTAAATGTGTCTAGAAAATGCTGAGTTGCGTTTGCATTTCTTACTGTTGAATGATTTTTCGATGTATCGCACTTGTGTTTCCAGGAGCTTTTTGTTTTCTTTTTGGACTTTCTTATTATTTGTTGTATGTTTGCAGTACAGCTGTAGCTAAGTTTTAGTGTATTCCTAAGGAATATTTTGTGTAGTTTGTTTAATGTAGGAAAGTGTTTGTCAATCTGTTTTATAAATATTTTTCCAACGTAAGTTTTCAAATTTTTACTTTATTTTATAATGTTTCTATTTCTCCTTTTTTTTTGTTTTTGCCTGTGGATCATTTTTTTTTCCTCGAAAAGCCACAATTTCTGTTTCGTAGTCTTCTTTGGTTTTATTGAGGATGCTTTCGTTTAATGAGTTATCAGATAATCTGCGACTGATACGTTGTGGGAATTTTTTAAATTTTGTTTTGTTTATGGTTTGAGGAGGTGTGTATATATAGTGAAATGTCATTTTGTGTTCTAAATGGTTGGTAAATTTCTTTTTTTTACGTTAAATGTTACATCTGGGAGGTCTATTCCGATTAAGTTGGTTTTTATATCTATATCGAATCTTATTTGTTTGAATATTTTTACAACTTATTCTCTAGTTTTATTTGTTTAAGGGTCATTGCAGTTCCTCGGGACTATTAGTCTGTCGTCCCTATATTGGCTTGTGTCATTTTTATTTATGGTGTCCACTAATGTTTCAAATATATATGCTCCTACGAACTCACAAGCTCTCGCACCATAGTAACGATCTGTTATAACGTCAAAGGTGCCTTGTGTGCCATTCTTTATTCATGGTGTTTCGTTGTCAAATTATTGGGATTTGGGACTGTGTTTAATGATTTTTAATTGATTGTTTGCTATTTTCATGGAAATAAATTAGTTAAATACCTTATCTAATGTAGTTTCTGTTATGGAGGGATATAAATCTTTGATATCTAGTTGTATAAGGTCACAGTTTTATTTGTATTTTATATTAAAGAACTAGCCTACTGCTGATCTAGTATTTTTCATTGGTTTATTTCCAGTATTTTCTTTTAGTCCGGTATTAATTTTTTCTAATATAATTGCACTTTTTTCACCAATTTAATTTCTTATTTAGTTTATTAGTCTATAAGTCGATTATTTCTAAAATTTTCTTTATGTTTTTTTTAGTTTTATGAATACTAGTAATTTTATTGTGTGATTTATGCGGTTATCGAGATTGAGGTTGCCTGCTCTTTATTTCTCTCGCTTTTATATATATATATATATATATATATATATATATATATATATATATATATATATATATATATATATATATATAAGGGTTGGCTGAAAAGTAGATAATCTCTTGGAATATGATCAAATAGAGAATAATTTAAAAAATTCTTAGTCCCTTTTGGGATTCACACACTTCTACCATCAGTAATCAGAGCTTGGATCCCATTGGTCAAAAAGGTCATCAACAGCAAATATGACATCATCAGATGAACTTTTCAGTTCACTATTGCAAACAAACAAACGATGCGAATTATATATATATATATATATATATATATATATATATATATATATATATATATATATATAATTTGCATCATTTACTTGCTTGCTTGTTCTCTATTGGCTCCCAAGCTGATGGACTAAGGTAAATGAAACGCAGCATGTGAACTACTTTCATTTGACGAGTCTGGAAATAGCAGTTCCTCTTCCTGCAAGCAGAGATGCCTAGGATATTTTAGCTCTAAATTTTTAGAAGACAAATAAAACTGACATCTAAAGGAGTACTTCCTTCCTCGCAGATGCTGGAGGAACTTTTGAAAGAATGATTACACAGAAAAAACACATTCAGCTCACATACTTTTTGACTAAAGGGAAAATCTTGATGAAATTTTGTATGTGAACACCCTTGACTCCAAGGAGTTAAAAAAATCCTAAACTGAGAGGAACATGGTGGGGAAGGGCGTAATGGTGCCCATGCATTTTACATTCCCGGAATATTTTAGTTTAAAATGAAATTGACATTTGCACAAACTCTGCCACCTACTCACGAAGGGATTGTGAGCTTTCTTTTTTAGAAAATCAATAATAACGAACTTGTTAGCATAGAAAGCAAATCGAATGAATTTTTATTTAACGAAATGTTTGTTATTATTTACTCCTCTAGTGTTTTTCACATCACCATTAGCTGATGGTCTTTCACTGGAGCTTGAGTGACAGCAAGTCTTCTCAAGTCTCAAGGACTCCTCTCTGTATTCTTGCCGTTTTCAATAATGTTGTAGTTTGGATGGCCTCCACTCGTCCCCTGATTTTCAAGTCCTCCATTCACTTGAAAAATCCTTTGGTGACTGTACAAAAAGCACCAATCACGATTGGTATAATTGTCACCTTCATGTTCCATAGTTTTTCACTTCCATAGCAAAGGTCCAGGTACTTAGCATTCTTTTCACGTACTTTCAGTTTTATTCTGTGGTCTGCTGGGACCGCAAAGTCTACAATTTTGCTAGTTCTTTTTTTTTTGGTTGCTTTATTATTATTATTATTATTATTATTATTATTATTATTATTGTCGATTCCGGTTACTTTACCTTATATATATATATATATATATATATATATATATATATATATATATATATATATATAAAAGAGTACAGTCGTTTCATCTTCTTTACCAAGATTTATTTGTGAAGTACTTAATCATCGTCAAACTTATCTTTGCTAATATTTTGTTCATGACATTTATTTACTCTAACAATGATTCTCGTAAAGAAATACATTTTTGACAAAAATAGGAAGAACTTTGGAGACTGGACACGTATCTTTTCTCTTAACACACTTCATTTATCAATAAAACAGTTGTATTTCTAATTTTGTTTTTACCATTTCGACTACAGCTATTGCTAGACGTGTTCAATCTCTAGTAGACTCAGAAATTCAATCGATTATATTTGAAACAAGTACGGAGTCCGACAATTGCTATTAAGATGATTATAATCACAACGTTTCAGCTGTTATTTCCTTCGGCCTGTTTTAGGTTCCTGCTGTAGTCGGTAATCTTATCAAAATTTTGAACCGGACACTTTAATCAATCTAAACATGTTGCTAGTGTCGACAGACAAAGGAATCGTTTATGTTGTGGTAAAATCCAAACATTATTTCCTTTCAATCAATTTATATTCTCAGTTTAAGATTTACAACGTTATCAACACAGACAGTGAAAAGCATAATGAGAACAATCTATATCCGGAGATTGAATCGAGGGTTTGGTTCAAAATTTCCCGAAGATTGCTGATTGTAACAGACACCTGAATAAGGTTAGATGATAAAACGGCCGAAACTTTGTAATTATAACAACAATCAAAATTTTACACGTCTGAAACATCTGCGAATAATTATAGGAATTCATCATCTCCAAAATTCAGACGAAACTTAGAAAATTATTAAAATGTATTGGTCAACCAATTTTTTGCTTAAAAGTTAAGTTTTGAAAATTTAACCTTTACGCGAATATATGCAGTGTATATAGTCATTTTAAAAGGGATTTTATTAAAGTACTTCATATAAATAAACGTATAATCATAAAGTAGAACTTGGATTTCTACTTTGTTGTGAAATGCTTTTTCGTAAGTTCAGCGTGTCATACCAAAAGAGAAATCATGAAATTCATTTCCAACAAAGCGAAATAATAAAACATATTTTCTTAGATAAACAAACGTCGGAAAAATCCAACATATAACTTTAATCGATAGGATTTTTAACTTCGTTGTCGATCTGACTTATTCATATTATTCTTATAAAAAAATTCCGAAGAAAGGTGAGTTTACTGCTGGCTATAAAATATGTACAACTATACAGAGAATCAACAGAGTCACACACACACACACACACACACACACACACACACGCGCGCGCGCGCGCGCGCACGCACACGCGCGAACGCACGTATTTGACTTCGGAAAATCCTACATATACATTTAACCGATAGGAAGATTTAAAAAACGTTATGACTTGTTCCTGACATCCTTATGAAAATTTACGAAGAAAAGTGAGTTTACTCAACTGAACATACAGAGTATCAGCATGATAATAAATATGAGCACGCACACACGTATACACAAGTGTACACAAATACACACACGTACATCTGCGGTCATGTTGATACTGTTGTATGGATGCACTACATGGACGTTAACTAAACGAATGGAGAAAAAGCTTGACAGCAACTATACAAGAATGCTGCGAGAAATATTGAAGAAATCATGGAGGTAGCACTCCACAAAGAAGAAGCTGTACGACCATCTACCACCCATCACGAAAACTATCAAGTTAGACGAACCAGACATGCGGGACACTGCTGGAAAAGTAGGGACGAGCTCACGAGGGATGTACTTCTGTGGACTTCTTCACATGGACGAGCAAAGGCAGGACGACCAGCTCGAACCTACATACAGCAGCTCTGTGCCGATACGGGATATAGCCATGAAGACCTGCCGGAAGCAATGGACGATAGGGAGGGGTTATCTGTGCTGATGGTGCGACGTGATGGTGATGAGGATATTTGCGAGGGTCATTCAATAAATAAACGAATTTTTACTTAGGTGTTGGTAGTAGGGAGCACTATTTACAGTTTCAACCATTTCCAGGGAAACCAATTGTAATCGGTTCTTTCATGTCTCAGAAGACAGTCAGCGTGACCTTCTTTGATAGCCTCTACACCTAGAACTTTTTTTAAACGGAGAGATAATGTGTTTCCACTCCATGGACTGTCTTTTCGTCCCCGGCAAGTAGTAGCAAACCTCTGTTATACCCTTTTGTGAGCATCTTTTTTTTTTTACTAAAATATACTTCTTCGTGCATCTCCCTCACCTTTCTATACATTTTATGTGATTTGCTCTTCTTAGCCGGCAAAAACGGGATGATAGACCTTTTGAACTCTCGGTTTGATTTGCCGCCATTTTGAATTGCGTCCAGACAAATATTTTTTTTTTTGCATGATTATAATAATTTTTGCGCAAAACCAATTCCAAACTATGCAGAGTTTATATTTTGAATAAAAATCATTTTTCTCCAGAAAGATTCCTCTTATTTATTTAAAGATTCTAGTATGTAGTACTAGTAGAGGTACCTGGCTTGGATTGGGGGAAAAAAAAGAAATAAAATGTTTTTAAGTAATTCTGATATTTTTAAGTAAAATATTTATTGTCTTCCATCTAATACATATAAATAGAATCTCTTTTCATCATTTACATGTGAACATACAATCCATAGCTGGTCATAGCCGTCCCACCCTACATGAGTTTAAAAAACACTTTGTACTTCATTTCAAAGTGTTTGTTTCACGGTATCCGTCGAGAAATATATTGATGAGGACATTCAGTGACCTCAAATGAGTTTGTTTATATTAGAGGCGTGTGTAAATAGTCATGCAATAAATCAGGTTGGCTAAATTAAACTTTAGATTGAAAAGCTTGTTCGTTGAATATTGATATGAAATTTTCATGCAATGCTCGAGCTGTGTAATCAATGGAACACCGTTAAGTGTATTGACAAGGAAGGAAATTATATCAAAAATAAGTATTTTTGCGCAAAATAAATGTTCATTTCATCATTAGTGTGTTCTTAACCTGATTAAATTTTACACACACATATACACAGATACACAGAGCTATATATATATATATATATATATATATATATATATAGATAGATAGATAGATAGATATTTATGTATAATAACAGAACACACACTGATAGATATAAATAATGGTAGGGAGAACGATATCGTTAGATATGTAGATATCGACTTTATCATATATCAATATATATATGTGTGTGTGTGTGTGTGTGTGTGTGTACATTTTCTTTCAAAGATTCGCCTTCCAATTCATGTCGATATACCTATTGATATGATAATTTTCAATAATATATATATATATATATATATATATATATATATATATATATATATATATATATATACAAACATATATATATATAAATATATATATATACACATATATATATATATCTATACATATATATATATACATAAATATATATACACATCTATCTATCTATATATGTAATATTTTGAGTATGTATTTGAATGCGTATGTATATATATGCATGTGTATATATATATGTGAATATATACGTATAAAATAAATAGACACATACATACACACACACATACACACACACTCATAAATATATATACATATATATATATATATATATATATATATATATATATATATTTATATATATATATATATATATATCATAAAATAAGTTATATACTAGAGTTAGAGACATTGGAGACAACATTTTTTGTAATCATAAAATATCTTTCAAGCTGATTGATTACGCTAACAGTACAAAACTATCAAGTTAAGTATGGGAACAGAAAGATAATAACATCCAATCACACGCAGTTGTGAGGAAATTGATTACAAAGACGTACACATATAAAACTGACTCAAAAGGTGTCAGATTATGCTTAGAAGATAAACTTAATAATCATATTTACGAGATGAAAATAGTTTGTAAATAAAAGGAAAAAAATGGAAATCGTTTCCAAGTGTAGGCATAAAAATAAATATCCATTATACCTCTTCGCATCAAACTGAAAAAGAGAAGGAAAAAAGGAGAGAAAAAGGAAAAAGAAAAGAAAAAGCAAATATACTGCTCTGACAGATGAAAGAGACTAACGGTAAAAAAAGGTGGGGATAAGAAAATTGTTTCATTGAGTGATAATGAATATAAGTGAAATCGCAAATACAAAGCTTGATGGTCGTGAAAACGTAAAAGTACCTCTTGCATTGTAAAAAATTGTATTTTGAAATCCGTTTTTAAAGTCATTTTTGAATTCGGTTTTAAAGAAGACTTTCAAGTTATTTTTTCATAGTTGTTGATCAATTTTGAATATTGAGCCTTGTAAGATGCCATTTTTATAATATTAATTGTATATTTCAGTATTATATATATATATATATATATATATATATATATGTGTGTGTGTGTGTGGCAACATCAGCATAATTTTTTCTTAATAATTTTGTTATTTTAGAATTAGTTCCTCAACCTTATTTTTAAAAAAATGTCGATTCTTGATTAAATTCTTTTCATTAATTTAAGGCATGAACCATAAAGCCTTGCCCAGTCGGCTCGGGCTATAGAATACACCGACTGCTTCTCTTCAGAGGAATAAGATTCCCCCAACGAGTGTCCTCGATATGACACTAAACAATCTGATAGTGAGATGCCAGTAATGCTGGAGCTTTGGAGGATGCTGAGTACCCCTTCATTGCCATAGCACCCAAGTCCATTCTGGTCCGGAGTGTTAGCACTTGATAGAGTCCGATGTATAGGTCAAACAGAACTAAACTGCGTACTTTCTGAATTACTTGAAATAGAATTGTTTTGACATGTTAGCTGCGTACTTTTAGTAAACTGAATACTTATGCTAAACTAAATTGCTTGAAATACAACTGTTTTGACCTTTAACTGTGCGTAAACAAAATCTATACTTATACTAAACTGAATTTATTGCTTAGTCAGCTGGGGCTGTAGATACACCGACTGCACCGCTAAAGAGGGGTACGACCCCCCCCAACGAGTGTCCTCAATATGACACTAAATAATCTGATGGTAAATTTTCAGTAATGCGGGAGCTTTTGGGAATGCGGAATACCCCTTCATTGCCATCGCTCCCAGGTTCACTCTGGCACGGAGTGGTAGTACCTTATAAGGCTCTATGGATCAAATAGAACTAAACTGCATAATTATGCTAAACTGAATTGCTTGAAATAGAACACTTTTGACATTTAAATGTGTGTAAACAAAATCTATATTTATACTAAACTGAGTTGTTGGAATTAGAACTGTTTGACTGAACTGAATTGCTTTAAATAGAAATGTTTTTGACAATTGAACAGTTTACTCATGCTAAACTGAATGGTTTGAAATAGAACTGATTATTTGGATAAAAATGAATTTAGCATTGAATAACCTACAAATGTTGATATGCCATAAAATCCAATCAACCAACCAACCAACCAACCAAACATAAAGCCATAAACTTTCACTATCAAATAAAATAGTTTTTGTCTAAGATTTGTGGTTAGTTTATTTTATAACGGAAGAACGGAAGAGTCCATTTTTTGCCAGCGTTATAATTACTGTTATTTTTAAATATTCATTTTTCAAACTGAATCTCAGATGATGATTTTAATTTTTATCATATTTATATAAAAATGCAGTCGACATTTTAGCATTCATTACAGTGTTGAAACTAAAATTAAATAAAACATTAGATGACAGAATATCACAAAGAAAGTCTTGATCAAGCCCTCTAAAAATGTGTTGTAAAAATGTCGTTCAGATTCGAAATCAGTTTCATAAACTGATAAATGAATGAATAAATGAATAAATCAATTCAAATTTTTTGTAGATTTTATGTATTGTAAATCCTATTTACCAGTTCTCTTAATTTTTCACGTCTCGCCCACATGTAAGAAATATGAATCCTGATGTCAACAGTTAATGGCAACATGTATTACGGCTTTGTTAAAGTTCACAGTAAATAACTTTGTATTGAATTTCGCGTTTTCGGGTGAGATGCATGTTCTTCTTTTTGCTGCTTCGTAGCAGTCATGAACCATGAAATATACACGTAATTGCTTACAAACTAATTTTTACTTAATTGATATGCTGCTTTGATACTTTGGTCTGTTGACCGAATTTTGGATTGATTTTGTATACTGCACGCTTTAACATCGGCTTGAGAAGTGTCAAAGTAATTTTCATACTTGCGTGACAATCACTTTGCTTTCATCTTCTTTTTTAATAGGATTTTCGGCTTGTCCTACACACTTTTGATAATCGGTTTTGGAGATTCTACATCTTGAAAGAAAGAACTGATTTCACTTAGAGCTGTGAAGTAGGGATTTACTTGATTGCACCAAGACCACAAGACAGAAAGAAAAATCAATCTTTTTGAATAATTAAAGGAAAAAATACGGAAGAATAGAAAAATGTAAAAATATATTATCTATCATATATACACTTGTATATAAGTCTATCTCGTGTTGACCAAATCATTTATTGTTTTGAAATTATTAAATTTATTGAATTAATATTTGGTATTATTATTTGTTCCAAGTCCTTCTCATTATTTACGAATGTCAAATTTGGGAAATTATTGCTCATATTTAAATCGATACCAATATTTTGCCTAAAAATTAGCTAATGAAAATCCGACTTATGAATGAGTACATATAGTATTGACAGCTAAATTGGTTATTTAAAGGTCATGTTAAAGTATAATATAAACATTTTAGATCTTCATTCGTATACTAAACCAATATTTATCACTGGAAGATTATTCTTAACTTTCTAATACACCGCATTTTTTCTAATGCAAATTGTTAACAAAAGCTGATGACATCATTTATTACCAGTCTATACAGCATTGAAACTAAACAACAAAAAATATGGATATGTAGCAGTCCAAAAATAAATACATCTTATGCATATTCATGTACTTTTATTTTTGGTTTTTATTTTTTTGCTACCCTTTGCGAGCTGTTCAATTTGTACTTTATTATACATACAATAGACAGAAGACTGCTTCAAAGGAAACTTTGGAATGAAATGTACGTGTAAGTAATACTTTTTTTCATGGTTGAATTGTCCGAAAATTTAGATAGTTATATCACATATCTATCTTTCTTATGTATTTAATATTACTCCAAAATTCGAGGCAATTGAACATAAAGCAAAAAGGAAATAGGAAAAAGTTGCAGGACGGAAGAAAGAGATGACTATGTTGAATGGAAAAACTAAGTGGGAGAAGGAGGATATGTTCCAATGTGAAAAGTGCAAAGGTCATTCGAGGAGCGGGAGGAAGAGGAAATGTTTTAATTTCAAAAGAGAAAAGACTGGAGGAGGAAGAAAATATGTTTCGATTTGAAAATTGAGAAGATCAATCGAGGTGGAGGAGGAGGATAAGTTTTAATGTGACAGAGAAGTTCGAGGTTCAAATCAGTATTATTGTCACCGCGAATATTGATATCAGCATTATTGTCACTGCGAATATTGATATCAGCGTTATTGTCAACGCGAATATTAATATCAGCATTATTTTCACCGCGAATAGTGATATCAGTATTATCGTTATCGCGAATAATAATAAAACCTAATTAAAAAAAAAAAAAAACTCTCATTAAAAGACAAAACAAAACCAAAGCAAACCAAATAAAAAACAAAACAAATTAGTGACGATGAGTAGTACAACATATTTATTTTCAATCTTATTTTTTCTAATAAGATGCTTTTTTAATTTCTTACCGTGACTGCCCTATTATTTACTCATAGTTGAGAGGGTAGAAAATGGGTCCATGGCTTTACCAAGTGAAACGTAAACAGCTTCTTCGTCAAGGATTTTAACTCGGAATGCCGATTCCCTTTCCAACAACAATAGCTGTTATACTAAGGGCATCTCCCATATATATATATATATATATATATATATATATATATATATATATATATATATATATACAGTGGTGGTCATAATGTCCAGAACGGCATAGTTTCGTCAGAAAAAGTAGGTATAACTTTTTATCTAAGTTGTTTTAGATTCTATAATTTTCACAGACAATAAATACGATATTAATTGTTATTCTGTGACATTTTGGTGTTATTTGAAATGATAATAAAAAAAGTATTGTATGATTTAATGATTTCCTTCAAAACTCAGGGCGGCCAAAATGATCAGAATGATTGAAAAAATGCTCAAAATACTCAAATATTACAGAAAATAAAGAAATAAAGAAATAATTTAATATTTAGTGAAGCCCTTTAGCTTCAATGACACTCTGACATCTTCGGCTTCCTGAAGAAATTAATTTATTGATATCTTGCCGACTGATCCTATTCCATTCTTCCTGAAGGGCATTCCATAATTGCTCAGTTGTTTTTGGATTTCTGGCTTTAGAACGTTCTCCTAGAATCTTCCACAGATTCTCATTAGGATTAAGATCTGGGCTTTGAGGAGGCCAATCCATAGCAATAACATTTTCAGCCTGACATTATCTTTTACAAGTTGTTTATAAACTCTTGCATTTACTTTTCCTTGTAATCGCACTAAAGGGCCCACAACATCTCCAGATATCACCCCCCAAACCATGAAACTTACTTCATCGAATTTAACACTAGTCTTAAGGCACTTAGGCGACAATTCTTCACCTACTTTTCGACGAACGTACGTTTTCCCATCTGAGCCAATTAACAAAAACTTAGATTCATCACTGAAATGCACTGTTTGTCATTTTTCTTGAGACCATAACACATGTTCATTTGCAAAAGCAAGACGACACTTTTTATTCTTGGAGGATATCAGTAGCTTCATTACAGGTGCTCTAGCTAAAAGTTGTTGTTCAACTAATCAACGATACACAGTCCTCCTAGATAAAGGTTCTCCCAGTTGAATGCTCATTTCCCGAGAAACGGCAGCAACAGTTTTAAATCGGTCCTTTTTAACCAACTTTACCTGAGCACGATCTTCTCTCTTGGTCGTTATTCTTAGCCTACCAGTAGACATTCTTGCTTCAGACGAACTATAATCATTGTAGACCTTAAGCATACCGTGAACAACACTTTTTGACTTGTTTACAATCTCTGCAATAGCCCCAATACTTAGATTATCTTTCATTCGAAGCCTTATTATTTCTGTATTTTCTGTAATATTTGAGTATTTTGTTCATTTTTTCAATCGTTCTGATCCTTTTGGCCGCTCTGGGTTTTGCAGTAAATCACTAAAATAAAAAGAACTGTTAGTGTTTGATAGGAATACTTGAAACTATTTACCCGTACGCAAATAAATGAGCTCGTTTGAAAATAAAGCTACCAAAAAACTATTTGCTTATAAATCACACACACACACACACACACACACACACACACACACACACACACATATATATATATATATATATATATAAGATTTGGCATTAAATAGACCACAAGGATTGATATACCATAAACAACAACCAATCAACTAATTGTTCATACCTTTTGCGGTCTGTTCCTATGGATTTGTTTTTTCCTTCTGGTTCATTTAAAGCTGTTTTTTTTACTTTTCTCGTGTGTGTGTGCGTGTATATGTGCGCGTTTGTTTGTGTGTGTGTGTGTGTGTGTGTGAGAGAGAGAGAGAGAGAGAGAGATTGTGTGTGCGTGTATAGATATATAACTTGTATTGGAGCTTGTTTAGGTGTACGCTATTTCACGTAACCAGTCTTGTATTCGACAACCGTCGAATACCACCACATCTGAGGATCACTAACGTGAAACTCAGAATTGAGAAATTTTTAAAAATCCTACATGTTAGACTTAACATGCCCGAAACTTGTTTAGTCATCCTTGGTAGTGAATTCACTAGTAATAATTTAAAAAGCTAACACAGAAAATATCAAGCTACAGGATGCGTCTTAAAGCAACGCTAACACAAATTTTAGGTACAAAAAGGTACATTTATAGATCAGAGGATGAGATTCAAACGCAGGCAGGTTTTTTTACTTTACTAGAAAGAGTGGATATTAACGAAATTATCGAATCTGAAATAAGGCTAACATGAGAGATATTATAAGAATCAAACGCACTGGTCATCAAATGCAAGATTCTATTCCTTACTACTGTTCCACTACAGGCGTATATATATATATATATATATATATATATATATATATATATATATATATATGGTAACCTAAGTTTACTCTAGTAACCAGCCTCCATAGTGAGTAATTTTCGAATCGAACTCAATGTCAAACATTTGTGGTTGTAGCTTCTTTGCAAACATTCAGTCGTATGTTTTATCAGAGGCTCAAAATCATGTCGACGATGAGTCCGTGTTTTCTCTTTTCAGAAAATATATTGCCAACGCATGTAAATCCATTTGTTCACGTGATAGAATGTTGATAATCAGACAGTGGGTCTCGTTCGGTAAAACTTTGGCATTCATCGAACCCGAAGTGCAAAAAATACCCATCATTCTCGAAACAGGCTGAAAATTTACGTGAAATTTTTAGGTTTCAACAGTTTATATATATATATATATATATATATATATATATCGAGATAGACAGACAGATAGAAAGATAGATCGATATATATATATATATAGAGAGAGAGAGAGATAGATAGATAGAGAGATAGAGAGATGTCCATTTCATCTGATGATTGTATTTTTAAAAAAAAAATTATCATAAAAATACAAGAAACTTATAGTCTAAAGAAGTTAAGAAAACATTAACTTATTTTAGGTTTTCTCCAGGTCTGCTGGCAAGTATTTTGGCATTTTTCTTATTTAAGTAAAATATTTGTAATATGATTAGTGTATTTCACTATATATATATATATATATATATATATATATATATATACTTTTGGAGCATCTTGCATGAATCGAGCATCAGTTTTTGAGTGGCATGAGAGATTCAAAGAAGGAAGGGAGTATGTAAGGGATGATGATAGGTGTGGGAGGAGTAAGGAAGTCAGAGTTGATTGGCCAAAGAGTTAGGGTTAGGATTACTATGTTGAGGTTTTCAGGGAGTTCAGGAAGAGATTCCTAGGGAAGAAATTCCTAGGGAAGAGGCCATCACTCTTCAAATCGGGCCAGTGGCATTTCCAGCAGGACAATGCACCAGTCCACAACTCCATCCTTGTCACAGACTATTTGACAAAGATGGGTATCAAGACAGTTCCACACCCTCCCTATAGTCCAGATCTTGCTCCCTGTGACTTTTGGTTATATCCTAAGCTCAGAGGCTGTCGTTATAAGAGAATTTAGGAGATGAAAGAGGCTGTGACGAAGGTCATTGACACGCTCACACAAGAGGACTTCCATGGTGCCTTCCAGAAGTTGTTGGAACGGTACAACAAGTGCATTGCAGCCGGGGGAGATTACTTCGAAGGGGACTAAAGTTTCATGTGTGTACAAAGTGCCCATACGAAAAAAGTCTGGAAACGTATTTAATAATCCTCGTATATATTCTGTCGGGCTAGTTCCTTTTAAGTCAATTCTCAGGCTTAATTTTTTTGAAATATATATATATATATATATATATATATATACATAGAGAGAGAGAGAGAGAGAGAGAGAGAGACAGAGACAGAGACAGCGAGAAAG
The DNA here is from genome assembly GCA_963585895.1 of Sepioteuthis lessoniana. NCBI lineage: Eukaryota > Metazoa > Mollusca > Cephalopoda > Myopsida > Loliginidae > Sepioteuthis > Sepioteuthis lessoniana. The sequence continues at coordinate 79,680,408 of OY757916.1, read as the reverse complement.
AGGGGGGCACTCGAGGTGTAATGGATATCGTCATAGGAAATGGACACCACTCCCAGAGTTCGAATCCTGGACGATATTGTTTGCATTTCACATAACGCTAATACTATTGGGAAAGGTATGAATCCAACAACTCTCCGGCCAGCTATGAGTAAAATAGTACGGCAGACTAAGTATAGTAACTGTGTCCCATTCTGCTCATGCGGAGGAGTTGGTATATATATGTATATGTGTGTATGTGTGGGTTCCTTTGAGGTGTTCGTGTTGTAACAGTTATTGTTGTAGGAAATGTACATAGTGACCCGAGTTCAAATACGGGACGAGGCTGTTTACATTTCCCATAGCGCTAATATCGTTGGGAAAGGCATGCATCCAACAATTCCCTCCCCAGTTATGAGTAAATAGTTAGGCAGACTTAGCTCTTTAACCTTGGTATGGTAACAGGTCTAGGAGAAGGAAAACTTTGAATTCAAACCCTTTAAACTCGGCATTAGAATTGACCTTGTGTCGTATTACTGTTGGTGGTGGCTTTGGGTAAATGCATATCTGTGCACTTTTCGTCTCGCAGCAATCTGGGCAAAATGGAGGCCAACATATTTCTCGCATCAATCTCCACGAAATGAAAGCCAACATATTTCTCGCATCAATCGGTACAAAATGAAAGCCAACCTATTTCTCGCATCAACCTGTGCAAGTTGGAGGCCAACATATTTCTCGCATCAATCTGCATGAAATGGTGGCCAACATATTACAAGTAACATGAGGAAAATTCTCATTGATAATATAAATATACTACATAACACACACACACACACACACAAAAGATTACCAGCAGTTAAAGCTATACGAACCAGATATGCGGGACACTGCTGGAGAAGTAAGGATAAGGTCATAAGTGATGTACTCCTGTGGACCCCTTCACATGGACGAACCTACACACAGCAGCTCGGTGACGATACGGGATGTAGTCCTGAAGACCTGTCGGAAGCAATCAACGATAGGGAGGAGTGGCGAGAAAGGGTTAGGGATATCCGTGCACATGGTGTGACATGATGATGATGACTAAAAGTAAAATACTATTCTGCTTGGGAAACCGTATACCAAATTTGATAAATAAGTAAAAATAAAAAATAAAGAAATAGGCTACTTTTAGTATACATCTGTTCTGTCCTTTGTTACTTACATATACAATAGTTTCAGTGTTTGCTCCATCATGGGAACGTAATGTTCTAAATTTTAAAATTGTGACGTAACAGAATGTCATAGAAAAACTACAAATAACCAAATGGCTTTGAATTCTGGACTGAAAGCATCAAAACCAAATATTTTACTGGATTTTAAAGAAAAAAATTTTCATTTTAATCTCGAAAATAGTCAATAATGAAAAGCATTCAGGCGGAAAATTTTCGGAAAAATTTTGTATAAAATTGAAACAAAGTTTAGGAATTTTAAACGACTAGAAAAAAAAAATCAATAACATTTCTTTCAAATAACCTTTTCAGTAGTTTTTAAGCTCTCTCTCTCTCTCTCTCTCTCTCTCTCTCTCACACACACACACATACACACATACATATATATATATATATATATAAATCAATTTTACTCTTTTGAGTCTAGTCCTTTTGTCAGTCTAAGATATGTTTATTATATACCTATAGAAATGAATCTATCCCGATGCCTATATACCAGCTTCCCAGGGTACATATTACTGTTTGGGTTTATGTTCGTACAAATGTACATTATAATCAAACAGGTTTTTTTCTAAGTCTAATTTTGGGTTTGATCATAAATCTTATTGCGTTGATAGTGTTGTCAGACTACATTAAAATGTCGAACTTGATGCAATCGTATTTTTTCTGTAAAGGTCGTGATAGTTGTCGTAGAATAGCGGAAATTAAGGCTATTGTCAGATTAAACAGTGGTAAAAGATCAGCACACTTTGAAGAGATGTGAATATTTTTCAAGTGAAACAAACAAACAAAAAAAATTATAATAAAAAGAATCTGCAAGTCTTACAATAATACACCGCGATAGAATGAACAGTGCGGTTAATGTATTTCAAAATTTCATCCGTACTGCTCGAAACTACACATGGTTGGATAATCGTTTAGACAAAAAACTGTCACCAAGTGAACTTGACTCTGTTTCTCTACTATATTATTTTGATCTTGCTAGCGTATATTTTCCATCACCGATACTGAGCACTCTTTATTTATAGAAATAGCAAACTGCATTTTATATATATCATCATCATCATGACGCGCCATCAACACGGATATCCCTGACCCTCTCTCGTCACCCCTCCCTATCGTCCATTGCTTTCGGCAGGTCTTCAGGGCTACAGGGGTAGTCAGGCGGTTAGTCGATTAAAGAGCAGTCACCAAATAGACACATTAGCCCGGAAGTGGCCATATGACCCCTTGGCTGAGAACTCGCCCTGTATCAAACATCCCGTCAAAGAAGCAAGGCTCTGAATATGTCTGTCTGAGGTGGTGTCAATAATTGCAGTCCTCCGTCTCTCTCTTCCATAAATACAATCATCACGACGTCCCGAATGAAGGCGTTTATATTTCTATAAACATGTATTGTCGTTCAGTCATTCCAGCAATACAACATAATCTCTACAGACGTATATTTATTGCATGTCGTTCGTGGACGTGGATCGCGGAGAAATCAAGATTAACAATAAAAAAAATTAAAGAATAAACCTGACTTATAATGAATAGATATGCGCATAAAAACATACAAATATTATATATATATATATATATATATATATATATATATATATATATATATATATACCCACACGTGCTATGAAGCCTTTTAACTGAACCACTATAACATTTTCCCCCAATGGTTGTTAGTTTTTATTTTTGAGACCCTTCTTCTGAAAATATACAAAACAAGACAACTGTCAAAAATAGTTAATCGGAAACCTTTAGATTATCATAAAATGTTATGATATCCAACATAAATCTTAATGACAAGCGTTAAAAAAATCTGAAAATTTCTTGCCTTGTTCTTTCTTTCTTTTTCTCATGTTTGTAATCTGCTTTGAAATATTATGATCCAAATCGACTTCATGATCGCTAATTTCACTCACTTCATAGAGTGAATTATGTGTAATTCCTTCAACAACTATGACAACATGAATGAAAACATGATAAGAAACGTCGAAGTTGGTGTAAAAATAACGAGAAACTTCTCTGAAAAATTCTATATGGGTTGAAAATGCAGCCTAGCAAAGAAAACTTACCATAAAATTCAACGATAGCTGCACACAGCATGGCTTCAGGAATTCAACACATGATATAGCTTTAGGTATTTGACGAGAGTCACATACACAGTTGAAAATTTAAGGACTTACAGACATGTTCATAAATGCATGTGTTTTGCTCTCATGGAAATCTTAACAACGTACAACTACGGAATTTCATATAAATAGATTAAAATGCTCTCTAAGAAATATTCAGATGTACACAAGTGTTTAAAAGACTGAAAAAATTAGTTTGATCCAAAAGATTTCTATATTTTATTTACAGATGCTTTTCTTCAAGATTTAATCTATTGATTTGGATTCTTGGTTTCTCTGTCCTTCACTTCTCAAAACAAATATATAAAATTAGCAAGTCAATCCTACCCTAATTCAAACGCCTGACCTGGAAGTAAACAGGCCAGTGACATATTTTCTACGCAATCATCTTGTTGCTTAAACCAGACAGTAAAATTAACGTAGAGATACTCAGTTATTTGGATATGGGCACTTCTTGTGATGCAGTTGTTAGCAAGCTACATTGTTAGATCATTGTTTATAAGTTAGATTCTGACTGGGTGCCCCATAATTCAGGCCTTGGGCCACAACTAAGATAAGCTTAGGGAATTGTTATATTGCTTGGATACCATGTAGAGGATCATAGATAATCAGAACGGAAATGCAGTAATGAAATAAACAAACAAGGGCGCAAGCAAGCAAGCCACGAAGGTGTAGTGGAAAGAGCGGCACAAGAAAGCTAGTAAACAAAGAAGGTGTAGTGGGAAGAGCGGCACAGGAAAGCAAGAAAAAAAAAAAAAAGCGCGTGACTAAGCAATCTAATTTAGCTACCAAGGTACAAATAACGGAAGTAAACAAGCAAGAACGAAAGCGAATAAGGAAAGAAGCGAATAAGGAAAGAAGCATAAAAATAAGCAACATTAGCCAAAAAAGACTGCCAAAATGTGATTAAAAGGAATTAAAATTAAAATTAAAATTTCAAGATAATAAAGTTAAATACAAAAATGAGAACGTTGCCATGAAACGAAGGCAACTGAGATGCCGAGATAAGTCTATATCAATCCGCCAGTCATCCATTCGACTAAAACGAGTTGGATTTTTTTTGTTCAGATCAGAACACGTTGTTGCCACTTATTTCTCAATTTCCTTTATTGCTTGCTTCACTTCACACCTTTATTGTTTCCGCTATTCGGATGACATACCAGAGTAGACTGCTTTATTACTAAGACAGTATGCTCAAATGCTGTCGTTACTTGAGCGCTCATGATTTCCGTTGGTAAAACCAGCCGAAGGCGGGTCTAAATCTTTGTGCAAAGTTCAACTTCCGAACAAACGTCATTTCATTTATATAATCTCAGCTGCTGGTATTTTTTTATTTTTTTTTGGTTTGAAGAGAAGAGAAGAGAAGAGATAATAACCGTGAAAAGTAACGTGAAATAAAGCAGAAATGGATAAAAATAATCATGGCCTCTTTGTGCAGGATTTACTGTTCGATTGGAAATGGTTTCTTTCATCTTTCTATTTAGAACCTTGCCATGGCTACAAATACAAGCCATTGATATTTTCAATCTGTTACCGATGTATTTATAGACATCAGTGAATTTGGAAAGCAGTGATCACTGATATGCCTCAAGCGACATAAGCAGTTACATATACACAGTTACGCACAATCATATACACATGTATGCGCCAACACGCAAACATATCTTGAAATATATGTGCATAGTCGTACGTACTCATAGCTAAATGATATATGACACACACACAGGCGCAAATATTCACACGCCAAATATTCACACGCCAACTATTTAACAATGCATATATCTATGTACACGTAAAATGATCCGTTTCTGTTATATACAACATTATTAGGCAGTTTTTCGACCCCAGCTCATTGTATGTAAATTGGTATATCAATTAATCCGTTGGTTAATGATACAAGAAAAAGAATTGTTTTTACTTAACAAATATTGTTATAAAAAAGCCGAGGGATTTCGGTTCATGCCTTTAAGTTTAGTTACGCTGAGAACCTTTCGCTTCAACACATGGGTTCGTTGGGTGTAACATTGAAGCAGGTGTTAACGCGGGTGCGCGCAGGCGGATGGAGGTGTCACTCAGATGTCATAACAGTCCGAGACGATACTGGGTGACGGTGCGGGTGACGTCAAGCACCGGAAGCGCGCGGAAGTTTGTGTGAGAATTTGAAGAAAATGAGAGTCGGGTTTTAGACGCCAAACGAGAAGGATCGATTTTTGGAACTCGCAGGCGCGAGGCGAACGTGCGCCCTATGGGGGGGGGGGCGCTCGAGATGGGGGCCAAATGAATAAGACAGCATAGAAGATTGTATCTCTCCTCCTTACGTCGAAACCTTTAACTCAAAGTTAATAAAAATGTTTCGTACCTGAACAAGAAGTCGTTACGTGTTTTTGAGATTCCTGTTCTTTATATATTCTATCGTTATGAACATTACATGTCTATTTCGCACATGGCCATATTCGTGTATATGGCTACGCAACAATGTTTATTTTTCATCATTAATTTCCTTTTTTATTAATATAATAAGGTGTTGAATATAAAAAGGATGTATACTCAAAATTTCGCGGTCAGAGTAAGAAGGGAATGATTTAGATTCATGGTATATGAATAATATTCTGCCTATTCACCTCGCATTTTAACAAACTTTTTTCTTTGTTTCTAAACTTTTAAAACCCATCTACCAAAATTCAATTGAAAAAAAAAAATGTCATTTTCTACTTAGTTGTGTCAGGAACTTTTCAGTACCCACTTGTAGATCAAACATGATCAAATGAAAATTATATGAGGTCTGAGTATGATTGATATATATCTTATTTTGCAATCTGTGCACCTATTGATCTGTATATTTGATCCTTTAGTTTGATCCAGTTGTATAATCCGTACGTTTAATTGGGTGTCGATTGAAACATATTTAGGGTGTTGCAATAAGAGAAGGAAAAATAAAATAATTTGGGATGATGATATTGAGAATGAACTCACTTATCAGGCCTACAGCACAGACTTTTTAAATAACTGGATCGTCAATTTCAGCCTGTTTCCCAGTCAGGTGTGGCTGTAGAATACACCAACTGCATCTCTGCAGAGGGGTAAGACACCCCCAATGAATGTCCTGTATATGATACAAAACAATCTGATGCTGGAGCTCCCCTTCATTGCCATCGATCCCAACTTCACTCTGGCCCTGTGTGGTAGCACCTGATAAGATCCTATCTATGGGTCAAATAGAACTAAACTGCGTAGTTATGCTATACTAAATTGCTTGAAATAGAACTGTTTTGAAATTCAAACTACATACTTATGCTAAACTGAATTGTTTAAAATGGAACTGTTTTTGTATGCTAAACTGATTTGTCTGAAATAGAACTGTTTTTGAGATTGAACCTGTGCATACGTTGAAATGAATTGTTTGAAATAGAACTGTTTTGACAAAAACTATACTTATATTTAACTGAATTGTTTGAATTAGAACTGTTTGACTAAAATGAAAAGCTTGAAATAGAAATGTTTTTTTTATAATTAAACAGTGTACTTATGCTAAACTGAATTGTTTGAAATAAAACTATTTATTTGTTTGAAATGGATTTGGCACTAAATAACCTACAAATATTGATATACCATAAAACCCAAACAAACAAACAAACTCCAGCCTGAGATAAAATAATAGTTGACTGAGAAACCATGTCATTGGAAAAACCCATATGTCGTTATACATTGAATGAAGAGATTAAATGGAGGAGAAATCAACAGATGAAATCAAAAATATATTGTTCTGAGAGTTAACTATGCAATCTGATAGTCATCTAAATTACGATTAATTCACAGCGGGAGGCTTTTATTGTTCAACAGTATCTCAGAAACCGGTAGTTCGAATGTTTAAAAAATTGCATGGCTAATATTAATAATTTGAATTGAAGTAAAGAGTTTTCTGCTTGAAGAATAATGTTTCGAAAATGTACGATTTTTGATGGAAAGTCTTGTTGAGCAAATTATACAAGTACAAAATTATTTGAAGAGAAAAAATACTGTTTACGAGTGGGTAAAATTTCTCCTAAAATTGTTAACGTTGCCTTATCTATCGGTACTGATTGATATATATCATAAATGTTTCACAATATTTTCCATTATTTTTGTTGAATATGTTAACCAAATTCAATAGGCAATTAAAAACGCTGTTTTGTTACCAATAAATGGAGCAATGAGAAATAAAAATAACTGAAAGTAACATTTTTTGAGGTTAGAAACGTCAGCTTTTGTGTTAAAAAATGTGGGCTTTTTAGCAAATAAATTGGCAATAACTCCTCAATATTTAGTTAATATCGAACTAAGTTGATACATTTTAATATAAAAATGCAACATTGCCCACTCATTACCAAAAATCTCTGGCACAAATTTGGCACAATTGAGATTTTATCTTAGGGGAAAGCGTTGTCACACAATTTCCATGTCATATGTCATATATTTTAAGCCCTTCAGTTGATTTGCATTCTTTTCTACAGTTATAACAAGTGACGTAATATGTAGCAATTCGATAATTCCGTAACCTACTTTCATTTAAGTTCAATTTAGGTTAATCTTCTCACAGACATAACAACTTAGTTATCGGAGATCACCTTTCAGACAAAAAAGGTCAAATTCAAGGTATTTCCGCCCAATTCATTTGCGTTTTTTCCTTTTTCAAATTAAGGTTACTGAAATGCAATTTTCCTGTGGTAAGTTTTTGTTAAACAATTTGTTTAGCGTCGTAATCAAATGGAAAAATGTTTTCCCCACGTTTATCTTAACACCTTTTCAATAGATTAGATTTAATAATTTCATTTGTCTATTTCTTATGCATCTTACATAAAAGTCTTGCTCCTATGTATTTATAGTTTGTTTGGTTTTCTACATGATTGCCATGGACCATTTTTCAGATTAAATGTAACATCCAGAAAGTTGACTTGTTCTAAATTTGATCTTACATTCTTATTAAAGCCGTAGTTCTTTTAAAAAAAGTCTTATCAGTTTTTTTCTGGTGCAATAGCCTTGTGTGCAATTAAAATTCTTGCAAAATAGCTATTGGTCATCACGCTTCAAACCCGTGCATTTTTCATCAAATTGGGAAACCCTTTTCCACTATTAAGATATCCCAAGAATTAAAAAAAAATCCTCTCACCGATACTATTGGCACCTTTTTCAGTCCATATGGCATTATCTTGTAATAAAATCGAGTTCTGGCAATGTTTTCAAATTTTAATTTGCTCTTCCTTAATGTCAGTAAACCGCGGTGTTTAATCTAAGGCTTTCATTATGGTCTTTGATGCTAAGGAATGCTGATTATTTTAACAAACTTATTAACTCGATTATCAATTGGCTCATAGCCCAAACTGGATGGGATTAATGATGAAAGATTTACACTTATTGATCAACATTCATGTGCAGGTATTTTTGTTCACACACACACACACACACACACACACAACTCTTTTGATAACTTGCGTTTAGACAATCTTAAATTTGTCTATATGTCTGAGATGAAACTTGATAATATTTTTCTTATAGTTTCATGGGTTGATGGATACATTAAGTTTATCATTCCCCAAAATTCACTCTGAACTGTCGAAAAATGTTAGATAATGTTATTTAAGTCTTAAAGGTTGTCAATTACAGGCAGTTGCGATGACAATAATTATATTCTAATTTAGATATTAACAGCAACATTGTTAATTATATGCTAAAGCCATGGAAAGTCAGGAATTCAACCTCCCGTGTTTATATACTTGTATGTATTTACTAACTTCTCCGTATGTGCAGGATGCGACACAAGGTCAATTTTTTATACTGAGTTTAACAGGTTTCAAAAAAAGTTTTCCATTTCCTAGACCAGTTGCCGTATCTAGGCTAAAGATCCCAGTCTGGCCAACTATTTTACCCATAGCTGGCGGGGGAATAGTTGGTTTCATATTTTCCCAAGTGTATTAGCGCCATGTGAAATGCTAACGGATTCGTCCAGGATTTGAACTCGGGTTGCCAAGCCCATTCCCTAAGACAGCAACCAGTACACCACGGGCACCTCCACAAAAATATTTATTTCTACGTAGCGGCACAAGAGTCATGAACTGTTTGTTGCGCCACGGCACCACATAGACGAGTGTAACTCTACGGTTCTAAAGGGTCTATGAGTATAGCACTACTCCTTAAATGTCAGTTGGACTCCGTGGTAACCACTATTTTTTGGTTCGTTTGATGCGAAGTTCATTTGTTACAACTCTTTCCTAGTGGTTGCCAACAAGAGAGAAGCAGAGTATGAACTGAGTCAATTGCTTTAGAGAGACTGACAGTAATAAAGCGTCATGAGACGAGAGATGCAGACACAGACCTTGATATTAACTTTTCCGCCAATATCATTTTCTGTTGTAGTTTTCGCATGTGCCCGTTCGGGGTTCGGTTTTCCGATTTTCGCTCTGTCTTCACACTACTCAGTTCTCTAACTGATTTTCTTTTCCTGTTTTCTTTCCCGCATCCACTTTAATAGATTTTCCGTTTTAGTTTCTTTCAGCCAATCACAGCCCGTCGATCAATTGCTCCTGATACATTTCTATTTTTAACTTGGGCGCCGGGCAGCTGCTATCATGGCTGGGATTTCGTGGTTACCTACTGTTCACTTTCCTATTCGTTTCTCCCTTATTATCGTGCCCCTCTCTCTCTCTCTTACTCCCTCGAATCTCTTTCTCATATATGTTCCTCCTTTTTCAATTTCCTCTGGTTGACCTTTAAGTCCATCAGAAAACAACTTACTTTTAAAGCAATCAACCAGAATCCCTAATTACGTTATTGTTGTCTTCGAGAAGTGCGATGGCTCTTAGCGAATAGTATTGCATAACATTTACCGAAATTAATTCTCTCCACTCATTGTTAGAATTTTATACTTTATATATGTATAGCGTATATGTGTTTGTATGTATATGTGTGGGTTTACGTGTGCGTATACGTACATTTGTGTACTTTAAACTTTACATAAATTAAAGCATTTCGTTCACGCTTTTAAATGATATATATTTCAATGAAAAGGATTTCAGCATACTAATATGGTTATTTTTTAAGCTTAGCACAAAGCCAACACTATAGAGTGCACAGTGAGAATCGAAATCACTTACAATAGTCTACTAATTTAGCTTGTTAACCAATATACCACATAAGATTTACTAAGCTTGGCTTAGATGCAGCACAAAGCCATAAATATGTGGTGCCCAGTATGAAACGAACTCACTAACAATAGTTTGCTAACCTAGCTTGCTAACACATCATCATCATCATCAAGTTGTGTTGACCACACGAATTCCCTTGCTTCTCTTTGGCTGTGCGTCCCTATTTGCCATTGCTTTTAGCATATACTCTAGACGGAATGAAGTATCCGTACAGAATTAATGAATCCATGCCTTTTTTGGTCAGCCAACAATTGTGTGTCCTCGTGCGGGAGCTCACAAAAGAACGTCACTTATGGGTTCGTCCTTGCTACTTCAGCAGTGGCCAGCAAATCTTGTTTGTCACACTTGGATTGTTCTTGAGACGGGAGACAAGTAATCATACAACCACTGTTTTTTGGGTAGTTTCTCCCAGGATTTGTTCAAAACAGCACTTTGCTTCCTTGTGTAGTTACCATATAAGTTTTATTCCAAGCGTTTGGTTGCCGTCTAGGAAAAATTAAATAAGTCTGATAAGAAAATAAAATGAATAATTGAATGAATAAAAAAAAAAGACATAAAAGTCATATACTGTGCTAAGTTCTCAACTACACCATCGTTGTTCAGTTTCATTGATTTAATAGTATCCGGGGATTTCAACTTAACTTTGTCCTAAGTCAAGCTAAATCATAGATGAATAATTTAAATACATAATATAGCATCGCATCAAGAGATGATCGATATAATTGATTTTATCGCTGTTAAACGTCGGGTCCCCCCCCCAAATGGCGTAGTGGATAACATTCTGGGCAGCGACACGTTAGTACGCGAGTTCGAACTCCAGTCGTGTTTTGCTTTCAATTTTGGACTAATACCCTTAAGAAAAGTATGAAGCTTCTTATCCTCACCAGCTACTCTTCTCCAAGAATGGCTTAAGATTTGAATAACCCACGAAAGCTTGACATACCATTAAACAAAGAAACCAAACCAAACAACTAAAAGTGGGGTTTTAAACAGTATTCAGCTATATTTTTGCGTTTGCATTAATTTCGACGCCTTGCCCTGAGTTTTTGATAGGAGCTGGCAAGTGGCAAGTTTGGTTTGCCCACTGCAACATTTCAATATTATCTTTTTAACGTCAGTTTTGACAAATCGGGTGGTGTGTTCTTATCATGTTAACAATGCCGCAACCGACCCATATAATTTCAGGCATGTGGGAGCATGAGTTTATCAAACAGTTTCGATAAGAAAATTGACTTAATTTAAAACATCTGACTAGGATCGTTTCTAGGTATACAATCTCATCTTATATCATTCGCCTTACCGTGTTTGACCGTTTTTTTTACGCAGCGTCAGGGAATCATTTCATCTATCCTTATCAGACCCATCGGTATTAAATGTCGTTTCATCACTGCAATTTCACTGTAGACTAATATTTCTAATTTACAGCTCCAATGCACTCTTTGTCCAACCCGTATTCATCTATTTACAAAAAGACACCAGTGACCTTTTGCAGATCACACGTCATATAATGTCAACTCGCATGAGGTAATTATTAGTATGTATACTCTTACTTTCAAACCATCTTTTATTCATAATCTCATCTTGTGTCTTATTTTAATGACAGCCATTCTCTTATAGTACCCATGCATTAATATGGTATTTTCTTAGCAGTATCTATGGTGTCGTGGGAAGTCTCTGCGGCGTAGTGGATAACTTGTTGGATTGCGCATCGCTGTAAGAGAATTCGAACACCAGTCACTCAATTACCTATTGAATAGCACCATTACTGCCCTTCTATAAGGATAGCTTTGGCATTAGATTTACCACGAAAGTTGAAATGCTATTCAAAAAAGAAATCCAACCATATAACCTTTTCTTGGTTGTACCTATGCATTTATGTAATGTGGAGGAGCCCCCGTGGCATAGTGGTTAACTTACAGGACTGCAATATCGCAGCATACGGGTTTGAAAGTATGAACTCTCTTATCCCCCTCAACTATGGATTTAATAGTTGTACAAATGTTCTTCTATAAGAATACCTTTGGCATTAAATAACCCACGAAAGCTGATAAGCCATTATACAAAGAAACTTATGCACTCATGCTTTCTTGATTGTCCAGATTTGGGTCTATTCAAATAATCAACAGATGTTTTGTCGATTTTTTTGTAGCAGTAATGTTTATTAGGCATTCAACATTATAATCTATTAAACTGTACAACCATTTGAGCTTATGTAATTGAAGGATTATCCTGCTTTTTTTCTAGAGTATAACAATGTTCTCACAAATGGCAACGATCACAATTTTGACTGTAGAAAATTGAATAAGATGTTTCCATTTCAAATGATAGGTCGGGCCATTTCGAGCAATATCTTTATGAAGGCGATTATATAATAAAATATTAAGATGAAATGTATTATTTCATACAAATTTTTTTTAAAATTTACAAACTCTGTCCTATAACAGCTGCAACATTTGCAAGTTCAGTGTAATGGTCATCGTCGAAGAAAATGAAATCGATGACTGTTTGAGTTTCACATTACGCTACTGTCTTGGGAATGGTATTTATTCTTCCCCCAGCTGTAGATAGATAGTAGGCTAATTTGAGTCTTTTAGTATTAGTAGGCAACCATAGGGGAAGGAAGACTGAATTGTTTTATTTTGTTTAAAATTCAACTTTGTCTTACATTCTGCTTGAGTCGGAGAGGTTGGGAAAATACAAATGTTTGCATGTAAATTTCAGGTACTAAATACAATTGTTTTGGAATAGTGGTTGCACTTAAGTTAAAATTCTATCAAATATAATTCAATCAGTTTACGGTAAAAATTATAGAAGAAAAGAATTATTTTAAATTGAGTTTATATATACGTTTTGATAGAGAGAGAGAGAGAGAGAGAGAGAGAGAGAGAGAGAGAGAGAGAGAGAGAGAGAGAGAGAGAGATGCAAAGTATTAATTTGCCCCGAAATCATGACATTTTCATGTTTCCTTGAAAGAAATAACGAAGGAAGTACAAATGACATTTGGCGCTAATAATTCATGATAGTTGTAAACTTTTGAATCAGCCAATCCTAGAATAGCTGCGCAGACGCGAAAATCTTGCGCATTCATTATTCATGGACGCATTTATTTGAAAATACATTTATCAAGAAAAATCTGTGACATAAGCCAAGAAAAAATATTCACAAATAATAATAATAATTATAATGATAATAATAATAACAATAATAATAATAATACCATCACCACCACAAAGTATGAGTCAGTCGCAAAAATAACTTCGTTCGGTAAGTATTGTTGGCAGACAGAGAATTTAGACAGAGCTTCATTTTCTGGCCGCCAAAATGTAAACACCCAAAGTGCACGGCTGTGTTTGCTGTGAGCAGAAAATGCAAAAAAATACATTCATTGATGAATGCCATCTTGAATATTGATAGTTTTGCAAAAATGGCGCCTGTGAACACGACTTATGATTCTGATATCTTCATACAGAGATTAAAAATGACATCAGCAAATTTCCTTTTCGCAGCATGACTTTCTTTTTGTGATATATATATATATATATATATATATATATATATATATATATATATATATATATATATATATATAAGTTTTAATTTGCTATAGTCAGTATGTATTTTAATGATTTAATATTCAAGGAACGAGTTAAGCGACACACTATAAAATATAAGATAATAACACACAAACACACATTGTATATACAAATATATATATATATATATGTGTGTGTGTATGTGTGTGTGTGTGTGTGTGTGTGTGTGTTTGTGTATATGAGCGTATTATATTATATATTCCATGCATTCACAGCAAAAGAGGTGTAAGGCATGGTTTTGGGATTAAAATATCTTTACTATTATCCAGACCGCTTCAGCTTTATCTAACGATATAAACCAAACTTTAGTTTTCTTTTTTGTCACATTTTGGGAATACAAGAAGAAAATACAGCTTCATTATGCAAATGTATATATATAATAAGTAAATATATATTGGTTTTTATATATATTTTACAGCATGGAAGCTTGTCTGCGATCCCAGGTTTCATGTATACGCAATATATCATTAACACATCATAACTAATACAAATTATAATTGCAATCTAACACAAATCATATTCCAGCTTAAAATACTAATATTGCGCAATACTCCATAGTATATTACAATATAAATCTCATCACCACGACATTTATGGCGATTCTGACCCTTCATACTCCTTCGCCTACTATTCTTACAAATCAAAACTTTATTTTCTTTGTAATGTAATGATGATATTTTGTTCCTTAGTTAAAATCATCACCACACACATACGCATACGCACATGAATATATAAATAAGAAACAAAAAATAATCTTTTTTTTTAATCGGTCAATCTGACGAGACATTGGCAACACATCACACATCATGCAATTTGCTGCGCAGCGCTTGTATCTTCATACACACACATACTAAATATCACTTATACGTCCATACAGAATAATATGCAAATATGACCTACACAAACACACACAAATACACACATACGCACACATAAGAGTTGTACACAATTCTAACGCACTTTGGACTGTATTTTTCGATTTCTTCAATATCTTTCGTTCTCTGCCTGATGATTGTCGTTTACAAAACGTCATGTGGCCGCAGACAATCTTCCATGCAATTGAATATATATATAAAACTAATATATATTTTAAGTTGGTGACTTTAGTCGAGGGGGAGATCCGAAGGCTCCCTTTTCAACAGCTACAACACCGAAATCTTGGGGAGGGCGCTACTCCGTCCCCTTGTTCGCTCCATTTTACCCTTGATTCGTACCTTATGATGCTGAGTGTTAAACAAGGCGGCATCAAGTACCATTTTTTGTATCTTTGGTTTGACTCGAGCAAGGATTGAATCCCAGTCTCCCGGGCCATTAGCGAACACATTCTTTTTTACTAATTATTATTATTATTATTATTATTATATAGCTCTATCACAGATATTAAGCCCTCTCCAAATTATATCACATTTAGTCTGCCACAAACCTACGAAATAAAATAGTGACAACCAACACTGTTATAATATACATACATAATATTGAATATAGAAACGGTCAAAGTTTTCCTACTCCTCGAGTTTCATGAATATCAATCCAAAAGAAAGCGACAAAATAGAATACACAAGGAAAAAATTATTCTTCTGATTAAAATTTTTCCTTGAAATATTTTAGTGTTTGTTTATTTGTTATAAAGAAATGAGGGTTTTTTTTAGTTTTTTTAATTGTCAATCTGTTATTATGTTTTAGAAAACACACAAGCCCTCACCATATATATATATGCATATATATAAACACACACACACACACACACACACACACACACACACACACACATATATATATATATATATATATATATATATATATATATATATATATATCCGAAAATGTAAATTAATCTGTTGGTACGAAAATATGAATATAGGAAAAATCAAAGTATTCTGAGAATGAGTTTAAAAGTGAACATCATGCTGCATTTCAAACTTTCGTTTTTATTATACCATCATCAAGTATATGTTAATAAGTGATGTATCTCTGAGTGATATTCATATATACTTGAAAATAATTTAGGAGATACGACATCCCATATTAACATTACCCAGATGATGCAATAATAAAACCCGAAGCACTTAACGTAGGATAATTATATAAAACTCATCCTCTGAATTATATATATATATATATATATATATATATATATATATATATATATATATATATATATATATCGGTCGCAGAACCTGATCTCAAGACATAGTAATAAGAAGTTCAATGGTTATTGTCACACAAGGATTGAGTTGAAACATTTCTAGAATAACGAGGAATATATATATATATATATATATATAGCAAGAGAGAGAGAGAGAGAGAGAGAGAGAGAGAGAGAGAGAGAGAGGGAGTAGAACTACTACAGCGTTTAATAGCTCTCACTTTTTTTAGCACTTTCACTTTCATTTGCTTTCTGCTTTTTATCCTCTCTGTAACTTTATGTACTTTGTGTTAGAAATCCTGTGATTTTGTAGCGGAAGACAATGCTGCTTATAAGTGCATTTAACTTTTGCGATGAAATTTCTAGCAACGTAATTCCAAGTAATTAACATTGTTCTGAGAAATGACAAAAAGGGGAATTAAGCAGCATAGAAAGAAATGAATACGGTGACCCGAGTTCAAATCCTGGACAATGCTGTTTGAATTTCCCATAGTGCTAATACACCTTGGTTATGGTATGAATGCAACTATTCTCCTTCTTTTACATTATGTCAGCGGGTGGATGGTGCTGTTGGGTTTAAATGAATAAATTAAATCACTGGTCAGCTCACGCAAGCAGAAAAAATAAATAACAAATTCCAGGACAGCGTAGGAGGCATCTTTTGAAGTTCATACTTGACAGTTTGAAAATTTGGGCGGAGTTTTTTTTAAATTTGTAAGAAGACACGTCTCTGATGGCAGATCAGAGAATATTTGAGATCAGAGAGTATTCGACTGTGTATGTGTGTGTGTGTGTGTGTGTGTGTGTATGAGAGAGAGAGAGAGAGAGAGAGTTTGACCGTTAGATCAACATAGTGAGAGTTAGAGCAAGAGAGAATGAATCCGACCAGCAACCCAGACAATCAAGAAAGTGTTGATCTCCCCAATAAACAAGTCTTGTAGCTGGAATCAGAAACGGGTCACAAGAAATACCTAATTCTTTCTATCTCTTTTTATCCCTCTTATTTAAAAAAAAATCAATCGTATTTTGATTTATAATTTATGGGCAAATAATAAAAGTTAAACTGAAATTCTTTGCATTGGTTTCAGTGAGTCTTAATGAGATAAGAGAAAAACCTGGCAGCCTGAAAGAAACCGGGAACCTATTTGCTTCTTGTGAAACCAAAAGACGTCGAAAACTCAACCATCTTTTGTATAAAAGGCGGGTAAGGAGCCACTTTCTGAGAAAATCTCATATAACATAGCAGTCCGAAGTGGCTATCCATCACACTCCTCTGGTTACAAGGAACACAGTCATTTTTCCTAGTAGCTACTGCAGTACAGAATAAATTCGTTGTATTAGGTTCACCTGTGTTATACCGGTTTATTAAAACGTGAAACAGAGAACGCAACACCTCCATATAGTAGGACAGATCGGGCTCTTTAATCTTGGTATGGCAACCGGTCTACGAGAAATAAAACTCTGAATTTAAACCTGTTAAATTCCGGATAAAATAACCTTGTGTCATATTCTCTTCTTTTGAAGTGGTTGGTCAATATATATATGATGTAATACTGGTACATTAAATGAAATGCAAAGTGGCACGCCTCTTCAGGAGTCAGGGAATCATTGCTCTTCAGAGTTACGGTTTTTATCAGTAAATTGTGTCTTAACTTAAGTGTTCTTTAGAGACACAGCGGGGTGCTTACACGACACACTAGCGCGAGTTATGTAAGATTTTCAGCGGCATAGTCATCATCATCATCATCATATCGTGCTGGCAGCACGGATATCCCTGACCCTCTCTCGGCACTCCTCCCTATCGTTCATCGCCCTAGGCAGGTCTTCAGGACAACAACCTGTATCCTCACATAGCTGCTGAATGTACGTTCGTGCTGGTCGTCCTGCTTTGGCGCGGCCGTGTGTAGGGATCCATAAGAGTACATCTCTTATGAGTTCATCTCTGCTTCTCCAGCAATGTCCTGCATGTCTGGTTCGCCTAACTTGAATAGTTTTCGTGATAGGGGGCAGGTGGCCGTACAGTTGGTGTCTTGTGGGGTGTTGCTGCCAGGACTTGTTGAGGATTGCATGCAGCATTCTTGTGTAATTGCCATCTAGTTTCTTCCCCAGCCGTTTTGTTAGCGTCCATGTAGTGCATCCATATAGCAGTATCGATGTGACCGCTGCCTGGAAGAAGTCTGAAAGCATGTATTTATCCAATCCTTCCGCCAAGAGTAGAATGTTAAACGAGGTCATTTTTTTTTATGTTGAATACTGCTGGTTTGCCTAACCAAGGCAAAATAATTCAGTCCACCCTATTATTTGGCCGTTGCTGGAGGGAGAACCATAGATTATGTTCTATTATTCATCTATAATTGGAGGTAGAGAAGAAGAGAAGAATTCATATGTTTCCCAAGGGTATTAGTGAAAAAAGAAATGCAAATAGACTCGGTTAGAAGTAGAAATTGGCCCGTTGATTTTATTTCCTACGTTAATAACTGACACGCTAAGCACGCATCCAGTATTTATTAAGCTTAGCATAGCCGGATTCAAATAGTGAAGCCTAATGTCTCAGTAAGAATCGAATTCACAATATAATATTAATGATCAGTGAGACTAACACGCCAAAAATGTACAAGTTATTGTTTTTTGTTCTCTAAGTTGGCATTCTAACAATTCATAAGAAAATTTGCATTTTTTTGCCGATAAGTTTCGTCAATTTTCTGTGTTGGTAGACACACCGGCAGCAAGTCTTGGGTTAGTCTGGTCTCTAAACACTTGAGTCTCGTAACCTCCATAGTTTTCCCCTTTTATTTTCTGATTCAACTGAATTCTATTTCTATCCAGTAACTTAGTTTTTCATACCTAACAATGACTTCAGATTTTTTTGTCACATTTAAGAAGCGCTTTTGTTCATTATATTTGGAATTATGGATATTAAAAAGGTACGAGCGTCTTTGTTCTTCATTTCAACTCTAAATCTATCTTCTAGATTTATTGATCTTGAATATTTTATAACAAATTTCAATCTTCATCTGTCCTTGTAAAAAATTCATCTTCGTCAAGCATAGAATTTTTTCAACGCGAAGAGAAGCGTTGGCAAGTTTTCACTTGAAGACTAAAGTTATAAATATTTCTATTGGGTCACTGAATAAAATATTCATGTCTATGGTGTATATATATATATATATATATATATATATATATATAATGAAGCACTCATGGTATAATAGTTATGGTCATAGGAAATAGATACGGTGACCCGAGTTAAAACCTGTATGAGGCTGATAGCATTTCACGTAACACTAATATCCTTGGAAAAGGTATTAATACAACTATTCACCCTCGAGCTATGGGTAAATAATTGGGCAGACTGAACACTTTTACGTTTGTAGGATAATCCGTCTGGGTGAAGTAAGATTTCAAACCTGTTAAAATGCTCTTAAAAATTGATCTTGTATAGCATCTTGATCGTGCAGAGATGTTAGTAAACACACGCGCACACCCAAAAGCATATATATATATATATATATATATATATATATATATATATATATATATATATATGCCCAGTCAGCAGGACTTTGAATATACTGACTGTATCTTCCGCTGGGGAGAAAGACATCCTACTACCCCAAAAGAGTGTTCTGAGTATCATACTAAACTGCATTTGATGATGAGGACCCAGTTATAGAGATTTGTGGAGTGAGAAATAACCCATCATTGCCATTACTCTCCGGGTCTCTGTGTTTTGGAGTGATTGTACCCGTAAAGGTACCATCTATTTGTTAAATATCTACGTGCAAACAAATGATTATTATTAAATAGAAATAATTACTTAAAATAATATTGTTAGTATTAGATTTGAATATTTCAGACCCTGTAATTGAGCGCAAATTATTAGTATTTGGTAGAATTATTTAATATCATATAACACAAGTTGAAAAAAAAAGCAAATATGAATGTACAAGGAATGTGATTCTCTAACTTTAAGGCGTAAGATTACTCTAGACAGGTCGGTATTTGGTTATCATCATCAATCTCATCTGGTAAAGCATCCAAGAAAGACTAACAAGACGTATGGCGCACTGCTGGAAAAGTAAGGATGAACCCAAAAGCGATGTTCCCCTATGGACTTCTAGACATGGACACAACGGTTAGCTGACCAGCAATAACTTACATAAATCAACTCTGTGCAGACACTGGATGCAGTCTAAAAGACCTTTTAGGAATGATGGATGATAGAAACTGATGGTGAGAGAGCATCATTGAATTTCTGCTGTCAGGACATGTTAGTCTTTCTTGGATGCTTTATGAGATAGGAAGTAAGTGGATGTACAGCTATTGCTTTGTGGGGTGTTATTTCCGGGATTTTTTTTCAGAACAGCTCGTAACCTTCTTGTGTACTTCCAATCTAGATTTTTCTCCCAATTTTGGTTAATGTTCAGATCATGCATCACCAACAAAATCACAACTTGGAAGAAACCCCGTTTTATTTTATCTGAGGGATCAGATTCCCATATAATTGATAGCCTTTCAGTAGCAGTACACGATTTCACTAGGCGTATTTTTACATCACTTTCAGCAGATGAGATGTCGTTGACTAGGCTTTTAGAGGCTTGTCACTTTAAGTGGAGTTGGCTCCTTGTCTAAAATACATAATCCTCTCCTTTTGCATTCACAGAGAGTCTTATTCTTTCTGCTACTATACTCTAGGGATTCTTCTTAGACCGGTAGCTTTATGAGAAGCGTTAGCTCATGTGCGTAAGTGGCGTCTATCATAGTTTTTTGGGGAAATCATCACCTTTTTGATTTTTTAGAATGAAAAATTTTCTTTTATTATATTTATAAGACGTTTGTAGTACGTAATCTTGGTCAGCAAAGTCCTTTTTCATTAACAACAATGGCGCTAATGCATCTCTTCGTAAGACTCCAGCGTCAAAGTCAAAGAAGTCGGTATCTCCATAAGATGAGTTAATATTTGCTATCGTGTTTTTATTAAAAAAACAAACAGCCTAATCCTAGTAGTAATTGTCTTCTGGTGAGACCATATACTAGTAGTATACCTCTGTGTATTGAATTGAATGCCTTGGAGAAATCTATGAACAATAATCCTGTTCTCGAGAGAAAAATCGGCGAGATATTCACCATTTCTGTTTGGCATGTTATGTTAACAGAATTGATGATTTCCATTCTTGCAAAATTGAGCTTTTATGTCTCCACTGATGATTAGAACGTTGTGTTTGGGAATGTAGCAGACAAGAGAAGATAACCCGTTAAAGAAGGTGGTGATGTACGTTGTATCACTGACATTGGTGTGGTTGTAGTAAGACACGGTCATTGTACAGGGGTTATCATTAAATGAAGCATGCATAATTCTCGGGGAGATTCATTTTTTAAGACAGGGGAACTGAGAAGCATTCCTACATCTTCAATGGTGCCATTAACGGAAAAAATGGAATGCTTCAATATATATATATATATATATATATATATATATTTACCAACCCCTCCGCTCGGGCAGGATATGACACAAGGTCAATTTTTAAGCGGAGTTTAACAGGTTTGAATTCAGAGTTTTCCTTCTCCTAGACTAGTTGCCTCACAAAAACTGAAGAACATACTCTGTCCTACTATTTACCCATAGCTGGAGGGAGAATAATTGAATTCATACCTTTGTCAAGGGTATTAGTATTATGTGAAATGCAATCAGTCTCGTCCAGAATTTGAACTCGTGTTACCGTGTCCATTCCCATCAACGATAACCATTAAACCACGGGAACCTCCAATATATGTATACCCAGTCGGCGTCTGAAGCCAATGAGTGTGGTTTATTCGTGTATAAAATATATGAGGAATTTCATATAAGCCTAGAGTGTTGCTCGATGTATGGCAATTGTTATATATTCAGTATCTAGGTTTATGTAATAAAACTCCCATACAGAACGTATACAATGTAATTACAAGAAAACTCAAAACCGGTTAAATTGTCATTATAGATTTATTTCCGCGAAGAGTATCATTTTACTATTCGTCTCATCAGATGAATTCACTCGCTTAATTTGGGGTTGATAAATAGCAAATTTGGATTACCATTTATATATATATATATATATATATATATATATATATATATATATATATATATATATACGAGGATCATTAAATAGGTTTCCATACTTTTTTTGTATGAGCACTTTTATTGATAGTACACACATGAAACTCTAGTCCCATTTGAAGTAATCTCCTCCGGCTACAATGCACTTGTACCGTTCCAAAAACTTCATCGAAGTCCTCTTGTTTGAGCGTGTCAATGACCTTCGTCACAGTCTCTTTCATCTCCTTAATTGTCTCATAACGACAGCCTCTGAGCTTAGGGAATAACCAAAAGTCATTGGGTGCAAGGTCTGGACTATAGGGAGGGTGAGGAACTGTCTTGATGCTCACGTTGGTCAAATAGTCTATGACAAGGATGGAGTTGTGGACTGGTGCATTGTACTGGTGGAAATGCCACTGACCCGATTTGAAGTGTGCCGGCCTCTTCCGGCGGAATCTCTCCTCCTGAACTCCCTTAAAACCTCAACATAGTAACCCTAACCGTTTGGCCAATCAACTCTCGTCTATTGACTTCCTTACTCATCCTACACTGCTCATCATCCCTTACAGACTCCCTGCTTCCTTGAATCTCTTATGCAACTCAAAAACTGATGCTCGATTCATGCAAAGTGCTCCAAGAGCAGTCTGAAGTTTTCCATACGTTTCTGTGGCCTTTTTTTCCAAGTTTAAGACAGAATTTTATTGCATATCGTTCTTCTAAAGTGTCCCCTTGTCCAGATTGCATTTTTGAAATTCACCAACTGTGACAATCAGGATTTAGTAGGGTGTATTTCAATTGCTGCTGTAGCTGTTCATTTGAACCTGAAATCATAAAAATTGGTCAGTCATCTCATAATATGTATAGTAATAAGATACTGAATTTTCAAGAGTCTACGACAATTTTAAATGCCTGTACAAAAAAGTCTGGAAACTTATTGAATGTACCACGTATATATATATATATATATATATATATATATATATATATATATATATGGGAAAAAACATTTATAAATTTAGATTTTCTGGCGACAGTAAAGGAAGGTTAAAACAATACAGGTATAAGAAAAATTATGAGACATAAAAAAGTTTGTTACTGTAAATTGACCCATCCTAATTTGAGCTAAGGCAATATTTTTTTTTTATGGTTGGTGGAATTTTTGAATAATGTAAACTTGAAAAATAAACTAATATCTCCATATATTTTTTGTTTATTTTTACATGTGTTAAATCACTCAGTTAATAGGGCTATATATATATATATATATATATATATATATATAATTAAATGAATTGGTTTATAACCAAACTGAGTTTGAGAACTTAAACGTTATAGTGTTTTGTAATTCACATTTTTCCTTAAAAAGCTTTGATGCAAATTTTACACGGACCCAAGAAACGTAATCTAAGAAATGTCTCCTTTTGAATTTTCGTCTATACTATAGTCACAATGTGTCTTACATGAAGTTAATGGTAAGTAAAATTATCAAACAAATCATTACTAATATGTAATAATTTTGATCCTAACCTGGTGTTATATTTTGGCCCTGTGTAAAACTAAGTTTAATATTGCATTTCATTGGATGCACTTGTATTTTTCAATAGATGTCACTGAATAATAATAATGATGATACAAGCGAAATCTCAAATGAGAAGATTAAGACATGGTTAAGAAAGGGGAACCTTGAGAGAGAAATTTAATCTCTTCTAATAGCAGCATAAAGTAACGCCATAAGACCAATTATATCAAAGCAAGAAAAGATAAGACGTAAAAAAAGCAATATGTGGTGATAGAATAGAATTTAAGACAGAATTTTATTGCATATCGTTCTTCTAAAGTGTCCCCTTATTATGTGATCAATCACATAATAAGCGAATACAGCTCAAAAAGAGTCTAAGACAAGACACGATTGGGTGGAGAAGGTGATCTACTGGGAATTGTGAAAGAAATTTAAATTTGACCATACCAACAAATGGTATATGCACAACCCAAAATCCGTCCTGGAGAATGAAACGCACAAAGTTTTCTGGGATTTTGAGATATAATCGGATCACCTAATCTCAACCAGACGACCGGACCTAGTGATAGTTAACAAGAAAAAAAAAGAACCTGCCGAATTGTGGAGTTTCCTTCCTGGAAGATCACAGTGTAAAATCGAAAGAAAGCAAAAAGAGAGATAAGTACCTAGACCTTGCTTGAGAACTGAAAAGATATGGGACATGAAAATTACGGTGATACCAATTGTATTCGGTGCGCTCGGTATAGTTACCAAAGGATTGGTAAAGGGACTAGAAGAATTGGAAAAAAGAGGACGAGTCGAGACCATCCAAACTATAGCATCATTAGGATCGGCCAGAATACTGAGAAGAGTCTTGGAAACTTGAGGAGACTTGCTGTCACTCAGACTCCAGTGGAAGGCCATCATCTAATGCTGGTGTGAAAAACTCACAAAGTAAAATCATAATGATTATATTATAAGTATTCGAAGAAAAAAACTTTTGAATATGTTTTGTATCAATATTTAATTCAAAACATGAAATCATTAGACCATAGCAACTTAAACTCATGTCATAATGGCAGCATTAAAAAAAAATCCAATGTTACCGAATGAAACATCTGTATATGTTAAAATCATCTAGTAGTCGTAATATTTGCAGTTTATAATCTTGTAAGGTTAACGGTCTCTAAGTTTTCTATATACTGGTAGGTTTTCAAATAGCCCCAAGACGTCTAGCGTTCCTAATATATGTTTTTAAAAAAAGAAAATATAAATTATCTAGTCTTGCATTATGCTTCACGATAAAATGTTAGTATCGGAAGAGAAAAATGACAATATAAACACTGAAAATACAACGTCGTATCAGTAAGCCTAAAATTGTTATTTGCTTGATTTTGATATGAAATTTTCACTACATGATGTCCGATGCGTATAATTAATGGAGGACTATTGGGCTAAATAGACTGCCAAAGAATGTTTCAAAATAAGTATTTGCTGTGAAATTTTCCTCACTAAGCTGAATTAGTATTCATTTACAGATACATATATATATATATATATATATATATATATATATATATATATATGTATATTTAAATAAATTGTCAATGGTTAAAAACTTATTTATTGCAAGGAAAATATATAGGCCTAGGGAAGGTGTGGGCATGTTTAATATTAAAAAAAAATGTATATATTTGAACGACCGGTTTCGTCTGGCTCTTGTCACGATCTTAGCGCCAGAAAAATATTTAAATGGGGAATGTAAATGGAAAAAAGTAAAGGAATGGAGAAAAGGGGAGGAAAAACACTAAGATGGGGTAGTAGTAGCAAACAGAAGATCGCTAGAGACTAATTACATTCAATCCCAACAAACAATCCCTCTGTTTACAGAAGGAAGGCTGAAGGGATCGAACATAAAGAGTCTCTAACACCTTGAGATGGAATAGCGAATGTGACCGACTCAGAATACTGAATCGGTCAACAAAACCTTTCCAATTATGGCTAGTCAGGCATTTCTTCCGCAGTCACCACAAAGGTTTTTAGAACGTTTCTGGAACCCAGAGATTATAATCATGCCGCTTCAATTCTGGAGAGCACCCTTGACCAAGATGAATGACACTTTGTATTGCGAGAATGCATTCAGTTTTGAGGAGTTCAGCATTAAGCCAAAAGCTTTTCCACTTTTTAATTGTACCATGACCTGAAAAATTTCACCAATAGTTGTTCAACTTATGTTCATCTGAGAAACCGTTGTTAATATTAGATGATTGGTTTAGAAGTTCATTATAATGCTCTCTCCAGCAATAATATTTAATGATAATGCTATAACAATTGTAAAAACGGGTATCTTTTAAATAGGAAAAAAATCGTGATAAAAAGTTTTACACTTAATTGGCAATCTTCAGATGATGTTGAATAGAATGATAAATAAGTTTGTGGCCAAACATAATTACTCAAAGTTTGAGTGGAAAGATTCACTGTATAATTAATCTACGTAATTGATGATGAAACGTACGGATAAGAATTAATAAAGATATCTATAAAAACGAATATTAATCACAGGTAAATGCTTTTTTTTCAGTATTCGCCAATGGACTTACTTACCTATGAATGATTATAACATTTTCTATGTATAATTAGCGACATGAACAGCGAAATAAAGACGCAAGAAAGTCTTACCAATAATTAAAAAAAAATGTGTTAAATAAAAGCTGTTTCTCATGAGACTTTGAACAAACTAAACACACACACACACACACACACACACACACACACACATATATATATATATATATGTGTGTGTGTGTGTGTGTGTGTGTGTGTCTGTCTGTGTCTTTATCATTTTACATAGTCATATTTATCTTGAGTAACCGTCTTTTCTCACTCACTGGCAAATCATATTTTGAAGAACCAGAACGACGACTTTATTTTCTCTCTTACGTGGTCATTCAAGCAAACGATTTTGTTCTAATCTCTCCGAGTGGAGAAAAAATAAACAAAAGTTTAAGAAAAAGATATAGATTTTACGTGACTTACCAGATTTAACTGTATACCGTCATAACAAAGACTGAACTTACCTACAAGAGAAAGAAAAGAAAAATCAGTGTACATAGAGTTTTTTTTGCAACAGAAAAGAACGAAAAACGAAGAAAAAAAAAGGAAAAGAAATACTTTATAATTATTCTGAAACGCGTTTGGCAGTCGGTACGATGTTTCAGTGATCGAGCAAGCAGACTAAAGTTCGTTTGTCTGACAAGAGAGGCGGACAATCTCCTGCCAGAAATTTCAAAACTTATCGGTATGGTTGTCTGAACAGACGATATGTTCCATTTCATTAATTGCTTGTATGCTGCTGATCAAAATTACTTTTACAATTTTAAATGTACACAGAGACAATGCTTTGCAGATACGGGAAAAAAATAAGAAGGAATAAGCTGCACTGCAATATGTAGAAAAATATAAAACTTGACTGTGAGCATTTCTTCGTGAAAAATGAAAAATAAATAAATAAATAAATAAAATAAAAAACGAAACAAACGAGCAGATGTAAACATACTTAAATACACGTTTTTAAAAATTTCAGATATATGATAAAAAAATTAGCCTCTAAAACTGAAGGTGAATTATTTTAGTGAAAAAAAAAAGAAAAAAAGAAAAAAAATTGTTTACAATGATTTTGTCATAATAACATTCGTCCATCGTTATTTAAGTAACTTTAAAAAAAAGAAAAGAAAATTTTTTTATTTAGAATGATTTTGTCATAATAACATTCGTCCATCGTTATTTAAGTAACTTAAAAAAAAAGAAAAGAAAATTTTTTTATTTAGAATGATTTTGTCATAATAACATTCGTCCATCGTTATTTAAGTAACTTAAAAAAAAAGAAAAGAAAATTTTTTTATTTAGAATGATTTTGTCATAATAACATTCGTCCATCGTTATTTAAGTAACTTTAAAAAAAAGAAAAGAAAATTTTTTTATTTAGAATGATTTTGTCATAATAACATTCGTCCATCGTTATTTAAGTAACTTAAAAAAAAAGAAAAGAAAATTTTTTTATTTAGAATGATTTTGTCATAATAACATTCGTCCATCGTTATTTAAGTAACTTAAAAAAAAAGAAAAGAAAATTTTTTTATTTAGAATGATTTTGTCATAATAACATTCGTCCATCGTTATTTAAGTAACTTAAAAAAAAAGAAAAGAAAATTTTTTTATTTAGAATGATTTTGTCATAATAATATTCATCCATCGCCATTAAGTAAGTTAAAAGTTAGTAAATGATAAAGTTGATTTGTTTCTCGTAGTGAAGGCTTGTATAGAAACAGTTACTTACAGACGAGCCAATGATAGTAGAATAGTGAACTATTGTGCCAAATATTTTTCATAGGTTTGGGATTCAGAGTTTTTCTTGACAGTTGCCCTACTAAGAAGAAAGAGTGCTCAATATCATTGGTAGAGCGTATGTTTTCAAGTCAGGATAGCGTAGACTTTGAGTAAACGGTGTTTTTTGTAACTCATTCATCAGACCAAGTTAATTAACGTATAGGCTAGAAACTGACTGTTGCAAAGCACGTTGACTCTATGTCTACACTATCTTCTCATATATATATATATATATATATATATATATATATATATATAGATAGATAGATAGATAGAGAGAGAGAGAGAGAGAGAGAGAGAGAGAGAGAGAGAGAGAGAGAAGTGAAACAAGAGGGATACACACAAAAGACAAAGATTACAAAACAAAAGGATGAACACTAATTAAAACAAAATAATAATAACATCTGCAGTCTCTTGTAGTTCTGTTAGGAACAAGAGACCGCTTGTTTTCTTAATAATTCAGCACCATCCTTAGTATTCTATAGGTTTAAAAAAAAGTTCCAATCCCGATTGTTTCAAGTCTTCTATTTATTCAGGCATCGAATCGTTTTAGTGATTATGAGTATTATCGTCCTTTTCAAATGTCACGATTTGTTTTTAATTCATTCACATTATTCTGTAATTCTTCCATGTCTTACTTCTCTTTTCGTTGACTCTACTCGAACCACTTCATTCACGCTTTGATGGATTCTTCAGTGCAGTGCTTGTTTACAGTGATTAGATCTTAACTCCTTTGAACAGTGAGATCCAGTTAGTTTCAAGGCCATTTGGACAATTTTTAGGGAATCACCGTTTCTACCCTAACATATCAGAGGTAGAGTTACGACATTTAATTAAATGGTCTCCATGCAGCATCAGCAGCAGCTCTGTAAAGTGGTAGTTTTCTTAGTATCACATTTGTTGAAACCCAGTTTCTAGATTTCGATAATAGAGTGTATTTTCTGGTTTTTTTTCTTTCTTAAGAAAATGTTCATCGGCTTCAATTGCCGACAATAGTTAGAAAACAGGTTTGTGTATTTTTTGTTACTGATCACAGTATTTGCTGGTAGTTGATGACACCTTGTTATCACGTGCCATGTAATTATTGCACTTGCAATGTTTGTGATCGTTCCTGAGCCATATACAAAATAATGATTAGTAATTCCATGCAATAAATAGTTTAGTATTTGCATTTTTTTCTCTGCTTTCAAATTCTTGACCCTTTGTAAATAAAAGTAATTTCAAGATTTAAGATTTGATATTCTATTTTTGGAATATAAGAGGAGACATCTGTGTGATAGGAAATATGAGTCATGTAAAAACGAATGTAAAGAGAGGAGAAAAAAAGAAAGAAATCCAGAAAAAAAGAATCGCATGCATAAAGAAAAGAACAGTCGTACAAGAAGATAAAACATTAAATAAAATAGATATTCTGTAAGTCAAATTACTTATTCTAAACGTCTGAATTTTAAACAAGCGGCATTTTTATCCAAAACTGAATACACGTTAACTTCTCCGAGGTAGATTGAATAAGACCAATTTGAGTAAATATTCATAATATTAAATACATAAACTTGATACAAGGTTGCAACTTACTTTAACTTAACCAGTTCCGCTTACTGGCTCAAACATACTATAATAATCCACTCACAACAACGATACAATTATTCAGAAAATCTTTTGCATTACAACCACCAAAACAAGTCCGTCACTTTCTGAGTCTCTAACCTAAAGAACATTTTTAGATATCAAACCGTTAACTTTAAAGTCTCAATCTAGGAGCCAACTCAAGATACAGGTTAATGAGAAACACCAGGAAAATAAACGGTATTTAAAGTAAAATAAGATTATAAAATAAACCCTCTTAACATTAAGTAGATTATATTCGAATGAAGAACACGAAAATAGTTCTAAGAAATAAAAAAAAAGAAATCGTGGAAATATTTAGGAAAAATGACTACGGTGGAAGGAGGACCGATGTTTTAATAGAAAGATTAAATTTTTAAAAATGAGAAAAATTATAAAAAAAACTCCAGAAAACTAAATCGAAACAAGCAAAAAGAAAAGAAATTTACTTGCTTTAAAACAAGAAAAGCATTTATAATTAAGGCTTATGAGGAAAAATAGGAAAGCACTAAACAGAAAAAGGAAGACATGTGAGTCGTAACGGTTGTCGTCGTTCGGAATGCTCTCGGCAACCAGAGTTCAAATCATTGACGAGGGTGTTTGCGTTTCACTTGGTGCTAATTCCTTTAGAAAATACATGAAAATATCTCTTCTCCACTTTTAGCTTTGGGTAATAACTAGTGAAGACTCTTCTCTCTTTAACCTTGGTACGGCAACCGATCACGGAGAAGGAAAACTCTGAACTCAAATCAACTGTACTCTGAGTCAAAATCTGGTTTTCTTATCTTTCCGTGACCAAAGAGCTGGGTAGATAGAGACACTAATAAAGGAATATATATATATATATATATATATATATATATATACATATATATATATATATATACACATATATATATATATATATATATATATAAGAATAAATAGATTAATAAAAGTAATTATCTTAGATAATATGTATTTATAAAGGAAGCGGGAGTACCCGTGGCGAAGTGGCTAAGACGTAAGACTCTGACAGCGTAATAAGCGAGTTCGAACTCCAGTCGTGCTATTGAGTTTACTTTCGGGCTAATATCCTTGGGAAAGGTGTGAACACCTTTACCACACACCAGCTATCGATCGACTTGTCATACTACTGTTTATCTACAAGGATGGCTTTGGCATTGAATACCCCACGAAGGTTGCTATGCCATTAAATAAAGAAACCAAATCAATTGTAAAGGAAGATTTTGTGTATTGGTCGACGCTCATTTTTATCCGAGAAATCAGTAATTAACGATATATACTGAGTATATATCTGTCTCCAAAAATGTGTATTGAAAAGTAGCCCTGCCTCGTGTAGACGAAATATAGGTGTCAAGACGATATACATGTGTCTGGATGAAACGTTGGTGTCTCGACAGAACTTCAATTGGTAATCGCACAGATCACGTCTTCATTTAAATTTTTAAATAAAAAATAATGTTTCAGTCTCGATACTTCTTGATGACACCTCTTACTTTGAAATATTTACACGCTTTACCATGATTCATGTTCGGCAATCCACAATTTAGGGATTGACTTTATGCTTTAAAATTGTCTAATGGGTAATGAGAATACGGACATACATATGTTGTACTGATACTCGATGTTACTGGACACAGGGATCAACACGTGCGCTGTTGCATAGTGAAATGAAATGGAAATGACTCTGGTGTCGTTGAGAGGCGGGTAAGGAATTGCGGATGTCATCATGAAACATCTGCTGAGGAATTAAAGGCTAAAAAATGTCACGAACCAGAAATTAAGTGACATAGATACAGCATCCACATGCTGTGAACATAAGGAATTGACACTGACCAGCAACGAAAGTGAATATATATATATATATATATATATATATATATATATATATATATATATATATATATATATATATAAGCAGTTTTTTGGCTAGGTCAAATTTCTCAATTCTCTTCTTCAGTTTATGTAGAGTATCCTGTATCTTATTCCTTTTGGCTGTGTATTTACGCTTTTAGAAGGTTTCTGTTGTTCATCATTTATATACAGAGTTTTTGATGGAGCTCTGTAAGCATCTTTATCTTTCTATCTTTCTCTCTCTCTCTCTCTCTTTCTCTCTCTCTCTCTCTATATATATATATATAATTAAACAATATAGATATTTTTGACTCCATATTTTTGTATTTATCCTTTCAAGTTGCCATATATGTTTTGGTATCTGATCAGAATTGTTTAATAAACCTTCCATAATTAATTTGTTCTCTAGCACTTTCGGGGCTGTGTATAAAAGCGATATAAGCTTTACATATACATTGCTACTTTGTAAGAATTGGACACTTATTGTTTATAGTGGTGTATTGTTGTAGCATTGATTTTTAAATTTGATTCTATAAATAGTAGTAGCAGCTAAAGACATTTGAATACTTTCCCACGCGATTCAAAATTAATTCTATTAAGCTTAGGATGTATGTTTCTAATGTGTAGCACTTCGAGAATCTGTTATTTTTGTTTGTTAATTTGTTGCTCTAATATTGTTGTGTTTTCTGTAAGAACTTTTCAAATTTCATTTGTTGGACAGGAATGTTTTTTAGATGTTGGGCTATTGAAGTGATACCAGAGGGATGCATAGTAAGTAGTTTCGATAGGGTAGTTGAAGTTAAACCAACGTATATATTGTTGTTTTCAGAGATGCAATCTCCTAAAGGACATTAAAATTGATATATAATGTTTGATTTTTGCAAAAATTCAATCGAGTGGGTAGAATTATTATTAATAACTAAGTTGGAGGTTTTAATTTTATGATATATGAAAAGTTTATTTTTTATCAGGATCATTGGGGAGTATGTTTCTTTGAATCAACGTTTATAGAATATTTTCATCTAATCTATAATTGTGGTGTATTTGGTTGCGGTAAAATGTTTGATAAATTCTTGTTTATTGGAGTGTTGCAGTGTTTATTTTGTTGTTTATCATTATTAATTGTCCGTTTAATTTGCTCATCAACAATATAGTTAGGGAACCCATTATTGATGAAAGTTTGTTTTATATTTTTATTCTTTACAGAATATTGTTTTGGAGGGGGAAATTAATTTTGTGCGGAATATTAGATTATCAATAACTGCTTTTTTTTTAATAGGAAAGGACATTCACTTTTAAAGCTGAGGGTACAAGAGTTGTTATTAGAGGGTTTTTGTAAATAAAGGTTGTGAAGTTCTTCTTCTTCTTCTTCTTCTTCTTCTTCTTCTTCTTCTTCTTCTTCTTCTTCTTCTTCTTCTTCTTCTTCTTCTTCTTCTTCTTCTTCTTCTTCTTCTTCTTCTTCTTCTTCTTCGTCCATTGTAATCGATGAGGACCATCTGATCAACCTTATGATTGAGGAAAGCATCCGTGAGTGCGCAGATAGCTAATGAGATCAATCTGTGCGCGGAAAAGTCTTGGGTAGTGTTGGTGGCAATGGCTGATGTGGCATTGCCTTTTCTAAGTTTCCTGCGCTGCTCAGTTACTGCGATTCTTCTGGTTTAACAGACTTTCGCCCCACGTCTGACAACTTCACGCTACTTGTCTCTGCTTTTCGCCAGATATTCCAGGCAATAAATAAGGGCGTTACCGAAAGATTTCATGGAGACTTTCAGTGCGTCTTTGAAGTGCTTTTTCTAGCTTCCTTAGGAGCACTTGTCCCGAGACAGTTCGCAGTAGAGCAGTTTCTTCAGAAGGCGGTGATTTTTCATGCGGACAACATGACCGGCCCAACGAAGCTGTGATTGCATCAAGATGGTGTAGATGCTGGGAAGAGAAGTCTGAGTCAAAACTTCGGTGTCGGGGATGTGTTTTTGCCATGTGACGCCGAGAATCTTCCTCAGACAGGTCGTGTGAAAGGGGTTTAGCTTCTTTATATGCCGTTGATAAGTTGTCCACGTTTCACAGCCATAAAAGAGGGTGGTAATAACGACAGCTCGGTATACTTTGATTTTGGTTGCCTCCGAGATGCTTCTCCGATTCTACAGATTTCTGATGAGTCGGTCAAAAACAGCAATCGCTTTTGCGAGTCTGGTGTTCATTTCGTCAGGGTACTGCTGAGGTAGATGAACTTTTCTACCACCTTCAGTCGTTGTCCCTGGATGGTGATATTGGGCTCGACATATGGTTTTCCAGGCGCTGGCTGACTGGTGCGTCACTTCTGGTTTTTTATGCTGATGGTTAGGCCAAAATTGTCACATGCCATTGAGATCTTGTCAACACTGTTTTGCATTTTGGCTTTGGTAGTAGCATTCAGTGCACAATAGTCGCCGAATAGAAACTCATCAATTATTATTGTTAGTATCAATCAGAACATCTAAAAAGGAAATGTTATTGTTTTTGTTTAGTTTCTGGGTAAAAATTAAAACCTGAATTTTTTGCGGTACTTTTTAATTGTTGAGTTAGTAATGTAGATTGCTTTTTTTGTATCTATTTCCTTAAGGCTGAAGCCATCAAAAATATATATAAAACAAAAAACAAAAAATAAACCTACATTACTAACTCAGCGACTAAAAAATGTCGCTAAAGAATTACGCAATCACCCCAATATTACCATAAAAAAGGTGACAATACAAACATTTTTGGAGTACTTAGTAATCCTACGACTGTTCAAAATTATAAAATATTCTTGGTGACCATACCAAATTAAAAAAACTTGATAGGAATCCCACCCACCAACTTGAATCAAAAATTAATTTACTAATCACTGCTAATGATGCCGAACGTGATAACACAAGGGTACCCAAAATGATCGGTGACTATAAACCCGACAAACGAAAAACTCACTGGAGTAAGCGTATTGAATATCAAGTGGGGTATTTTAAAGAAAATTAATGGTTGATTGACTGTTGATTTCTGTTCAATACATCTTCAGTGATGATAATTTTTGAACACAGCTCGTATATATATGTTCAAAAAGTATCATGACTGAAAATGTATATATATACTCATATATTGTTATCCACAGACTATTTCGTTCAATCACCACTCTTCAGTGTGGCTAGACACGTAGGACGATCGAAGCTGAGATCGAAACCTACCCAACTTTAACGTTAGACTTAGTAGCATACCGCTCAGCCAACAAGCAATCCACGTCAACTCGGGAATTATAAGACACTATGTAGTAGCCTTCGTTTGTTTACATTTTTGTCTTATCGGATATCAGAGTCCTCTATTCATTCGAAGAACTTTGCATTATACGAGTGGCAGCCGTAAATTCCTTCGCCAGACTGATCAACCCTCTTATATATATATATATATATATATACATGTATAAAGTAGAAGCTCACAGGTGACTATCGAGTTTCTTTTCTATGCACTGCAAGACTTACATCTATTGCACTTGAAAATGTGGCGAATTTTTCACATTTATCATTCCATGCTGTAACGGGATAAAAATAAAGGGAAAATTCAACAAAACCAACAACTAAATAAGATATCGGGCTGAAACCCATTTTTTCTTGTTTCCACTCGCGTTCCAAGAATCTACAAAATGATGGCGGGGCAATGAAAAACTGAAGGAATATATTTTCAAGATACAATAGATCATTGAACCAAAAGAAGAAGAGCGCAAAATCATTCCAGCTTTAATATCGGGCAAAATCGATGATAATCTGTTTGTGGTGAAAACATTTAAGGAAAAGGAAATGTAGAGTGTAAAAATGGCGTTTGATGAATGCAAAGCACCGCTATCATCATTAGTTACAAAATGATTTCCGTTGGCATCATCTAAAAGGAATGAAGCAAAAAGATGGAACTTTTTGTGTAATACTGATTACGCTAATCTCTCAGAAGAAACAAACAAATAAAAAAAGTTTGCAAACTTGTGAAGTTGACTTATCTATCTATCTATCTATCTATCTATGTACGCTTATAATCTTAGTCCGTTCATATCTAGCTATACATTATAACCCTCTCTGTTCCGGTGTACTTTTTGTTTGCTATACGTTTCTTTCTTTCTTTCTTTCTTTCTTTCTTCCTTTCTTTCTTTCAAAAAATCAATTAATCGTTGCCTTTTTTCCATTACATACATTTTCCCCTTACTTTTTATTCCCTTCAAATCTGACCCTATATGATAATTTTCCTATCATTTTAACCCACTTTCTACTTCTTCATTCTTTTTTTGTGGAAGTGAGTCAGATGCTGCCAATATGGATAAAAATATTTGTAAACCGTCCAAAACTTTAAAAAATATAGTTTTAATACTTCGACTAGTTCGTTGTGAAGTATTTAGTAAATTCAGTGCCATTTTCAAGGAATTAGATAAGTTTTTTAAAATAGTTTTTTTTATCACGTTCCGGTGACTTCACATAAAAGATGCCTGAAAGCGAATTTACAGCCTAAATATACATATATTCATACGTGTTGTTATAAAAAAGGATCGAGAATGAAGTTTTAGATTTTTTCAATTTATTGATTTAAAATTTAAATCAGAACGTGTACAGAGTCAAGCAATTTAGATAACAAAATCATACTCTGTTCAGGCGTCTTGATGAAGTATTAACGTGTCTGTTCCATACACACACACACACACACACACACACACACACACACACACACACACACACATATATATATATATATACAGTTTTGATACTTTGGAACTAAATTTTTTTGTGCGTTGTGCAAATAAAGCAACGTCTACGTTTACGAAGCTTAATTCTATGTGATTTTTTCTGGTCTCCTGAGCGAGACCGTTTGCCTTACATTTCGGCCAAATGGAAGAGCAGGAATCTTTCTGTTAAAACCACAGAAATAGGTAGATGATAGTGTCCCCAAGGCCATCCAGCCTTCGTAAAGGCAACCGGTCTAAGAGAAGAAAAACTCAGGATGGAAACTACCTCCGTAGCGGAAGTGGTGTCTCTAAGGCGGTCCGTTGTTGTGTTTAACATAGTTCTGGCAACCTCTGCTGCAAAACTAATGCTAAGTTGAAGAGCACTTTGTCCTTCCCTTGGACAAGATCAGTGACATAAAGAGAGGAGAGCTTGGGAAACTGCTGATTTTCGATACAGCTTTGCTTATGCCTGTGCCGTAATTCTGACGCAATTCCAATCTTTTGAAAATGAAGGATCTCATAAAATGTATGTATGTATGTATGTATGTATGTATCTATCTATCTATCTATCTATGCCCAACTTGTTGTTTTGGATGAGAGATGTCGAAATAGCAAAACAATTACTTTAATTCTAAAGCGGCAAAGTATCCGCCATCATTTTAATCAATTCCTCCACCCAGCATACCAATATCTTTTTTCTCCTTTCTTTGTATGCCTCCAGGTTCAATTATATAAAGAACATCCATATAAAAATGCAATCATTCTTATGCATTTCTTCACACCGAATTAAATTAGAAATTAGACAAACATGCATTCACGCACCACAACGCAACAAAGATATAGACATTTTATTTACGCCTACATCAACATAAACAGGATAAATCAAAATTTTTAGAGAAGAAAGGCAACATATTAATTGTTAATGAATTAAAACTAAAAACGTCCATTTCCTCACATCTCTGTTCATAATCTGTCTTCGGGGATTTTTGATTCATGAAAAAGCAAGAGGTATCTTTACTATAAAAATATGTAAAAACATTTTGATAATTTCTTAGTTTTTGAAAGATCAAAAGAAAAAACAAAACAAGAAAGAATAAAGAGAAAAGAAACATTTTCGCTAAAATTATTTAGAAAACAGAAAGGTGGCCAATTGTTTCTTTAAAAGGAACGATACGAAAATTGGGAGATAACATCGACAGCATTTCATCGATTTTCATTCTGCATGTTTATTTTCTCATTCTGATCAATAATCTATCATCATTTAGAATAGGTATCGAAGAGCTTCGTCATAAATTGATTTTATGTGATCCGAACAGGAAATAAGATTAAAACTAGCAGTAGTATCAGAAAATACTCGGGAAAAAATAAGATATAATATGTTTTAATAAAAATCTACAGATATATATATTTTGGATACAGAAATATGAAAATATGAAAATACCCAATAAAAAGATTTTAAATTAAAAATAAAATACATTTTAATTCTTAAATTTCTTATTACCTTTATGCATTCAACATTTCTTGTTCTTCCATTTTTTTGCTAATATGTTGAGATCTTAACATTAGATATAAATGAAAATCTAACACATAACTGACCATGTGAAAAATAAGGCACTCAACTTATCTGTCAAAAATAATTTCTGCAAAGTCTCTATCTAATGTCATTTTGAAATCTGATGTTGACCTCAAATAATTACGATATCTAATGTAGAAGTAGTCTTACATTTCGTATTTTCTATTGATTATAGAATAATAATAAATAATGTAGGAAGAACAGGTTTTTTGACTTACATTGCCTTTCAGTCTGTTGTTACACGTTGTCAATTTGTTAAAATTTTCTTTTTTTTTTTTTTTTTTAGATTCAGAGCTTTAGACTTTTAGAAAGTATTTCTTCTGTTTACTTTGCGGTAGTATCTGGATGAATTAAGTTCTATAAATAATGAATCCTACTGCAATTCTTTAAGTAAAAAAGAAATAAGGAAAAGAAAGGTTGAAAAGTTGTTTGATTTACTGTGCCTCAAAGCGAGTTAGAAGATAGCAATGTTTTTACAGAAGCGTCCGTTTATTTCCATTCGGGTGTGAAAGGTTATAAAATAATGTTTGATCTAATGTATTAGATTTTTCAATTTGATGAAACTGTGAACGTTAAAGGATAAGTCAATTCATATACAATGGAGCGCTATATTTGAAAAGTATGAGACTTATACAAGAGCTAAGTTTTTCGGCCTTTCAGGCTGGCGAATGCTAATAACACAGCTGTCAAAAATAGGTTAAATTCACACTCATACATACATCCTTTCGTGAATGTGGGAGTGTACCATATTCACAATTAACGGTGTGTGCAAAATGGACATATAATGTTCATTACTATAGAATATATAAAGAACATAGGAATCTCGGAATTCGAAAACACGTAACGACTTCTTGTTCAGGTACGAAACCTTTTTATTAACTTTGAGTTAAAGGTTTCGACGTAAGGAGGAGAGACACAATCTTCTATGCTGTCTTATTCGTTTGGCCCCCATCTCGTGCGCCCCCCCCATAGGGCGCAAGTTCGCCTCGCGTCTGCGAGCTCCAAAAGTCGATCCTTCTCGTTTGGCGTCTAGTACCCGACTCTCTCTTCAAATTCTCACACGAACCTCTGCGCGCTTCCGGTGCGTGACGTCACCCACACCCTGTCACCCAGTATCATCTCGGACTATTATGACATCTGAGTGACACCTCCATCCGCACGCACGCACCCGCGTTAACACCTGCTTCAATGTTACACCCAAACAACTCATGTGCTGAGCCGAAAGGTTCTCAGCCTAACTTAACTCAAAGGCATGAACCGAAATCCCTCGGCTATTTTATAACAGGAGCACACACACACACACACACACACACACACACACACATATGTATATAGATATATATAAACTTAGCTTAACAGGCTCAGTCTTTAGTAATAGCGTGCCGAGTGAGAATTGATTAGATTCCACTGGCTTTTTCTGCAATTTGAGCTTGCTTACTCAATTGGAGCCAAGTTGGTCATTTGGTTAGTTTTACGGCATGTCAACGCTTGTTAAGCTATTTTATGTTGATGTCAGTTTAATTATTATAGTCTCCACTTACGTAAGTTATAAAACTCATTTAAAACAGATAAGCACTTCATACTTAGTTGCAATGTCTATGTTAAGTGCTAATACAAATGTAGTTCATTTAAACATTACCTTAAACAGATCCATTTAATCCCTTGATGCGACCCAAGCAAGTAATACCACACTGGGTCAGAGTGGGCCGAGGAGAATACCAACGAAAGAGTGACTCGACACTCCCCATAGTTTCAGAAGTGGAGACTCACCATCTCATGCACTTTATTGTTATTCCTTGGAATTGACAAGAGCCACACACACACACACACACACACACATATATATATATACATTTTTGAACCAGAAATTTCCGGTATTAAACCTCTGCTGGCTTGTAGGCATCCTTTGACTGAGAAGATACTCTGAAAAAAAACCTGCAGCTTGCTTAGTCACCATTTATTTTACTATGCTTGTCACTTGGTTCTCACTTTGTAGATCCAGGCAGTGGCACAAGTGACGTACAAGCGAAATTAACTGTAATCTAACAACGTACATACGTCTTAGTACCTCATTATCTTACTTATATTGTAGTTAAATTAGTTATTAATTAGAATGTTTAAGTTGTATTACAGGTGGTAAAAACAGTCATTATCCTTTAAAATGTTGTAGCCATCACACACACACACACACACACACACACACACACATATATATATATATATATATATATATATATATATAAATTCGTGTGTGTTTACATTTAAATAATAGACCTACGTTTAAATTCTTGCATATATATATATATATATATATATATATATATAATTCAGTCACACTGTTAGCACAGATTTCCTTAACTCTCTCTCTCTCTCTCTCTCTCTCTCTCTCTCTCTCTCTCTATATATATATATATATATATATATATATATATATATATCCATCAGTCCCTACCATCCATCGCTCTTGGCAGGTTTTATTGACTCTATCCCTTATATGCGCAAAGCTATAGTACATAAGTTCTCGCTGGTTGGCTCATCCACATGAAGAGGTCCATTGAAGGACGTCACCTATGAGTTCCTCTTTGCTTCTCCAGCACTGTCCCACATGTTTGTTTGTGATGGGAGGCAAGTGACCGTAAAGTCACTGATAAACCTATCGTAAAATCAAGCCAACTTGACATAAAACTATATATATATATATATGTGTGTGTGTGTGTGTATGTGTGTGTGTGTTCCATGTCACTTTTACAGTATCAATAAGTGTTTGAACTGGCTTTAATTTTAAATAGTGACCTCTCTCTCTCTCTCTCTCTCTCTCTCTCTCTCTCTCTCTCTCACTTCTCGGACGTTATTTATTCTTGGCTATAAGTTTTTCAGCCTTTGTTCGAAGATTGATTTTGGTCTGCTTTCAAACAAAAATTATATATTTTCTTAATTCAATATCAGTTTCGGGTAAATTAAATAAAATATTTTCCAATGTTTCAGCACACCTGCATATATTGTGATCTTTTTATTACGAATAACGTGGGTTGAGAGATGACGTTTAAGACTTACACTGCATTATTCAAATTATTGAGCTAAATTTCCGGTATTTGTATCCTTTCTATTTAGATAAGTTTGCTCTAAATCACGGTCTATTTGATACTGTTGTTATATACTGAATAGCAAGTTATTATAGAGTTTGTAATGATTAATTACGTTGAGTTTTCCGTTGCATTTGGGAGTAGGAGGGAGCTTTTAATGCAAAAAAGGTAAGCGTAAAGAAAGAACAAGGGAAGATATATTTGATATAGAAACAACTCCCCAAAAAGCATAGTGAAGGTAATATAAACATCGTTACAGAGAGAGAGAGAGAGAGAGAGAGAGAGAGAGTGAGAGAGAAGGGGATATTTATATATATATATATATATATATATATATATATATGCAGTACATTTGCATTTGTTGGAAATAGAGCGAGGAATTACATAAGATACATAAGACAAGGAAATATGTGTTATGCGTGTGTGAGAGAAAGAGAGAGAGAGAGAGAGAGAGAGAGAGAGAAAGGGGGAAGATAAGCAGAGAAAGAAAGAAAAAAGAAAGATGAAGAAAGAAAGGAAAAAGGACTTAAAATATTTAGAGAAAGAGAAAGAGAGAGAGAGAGAAAGGGGGAAGATAAGCAGAGAAAGAAAGAAAAAAGAAAGATGAAGAAAGAAAGGAAAAAGGACTTAAAATATTTAGAGAAAGAGAGAGAGAGAGAGAGAGTCACAAAGATGAGCAAACTATGAATTCACACATAGTGGTTCACATAGTAATCAAATTTAGCATGGTCAATCTGGATCCTCTTTCGTGAATATTCAATTTGATTTGGTCGTTATTTTGGTTAATGTGTAGCAATAAACTAATGCTAGTGACGTTGATTTGATCTGCGTCCTTTGTCTTGTCGCAAATGGAATCATTGGTCGTCAAGAAAGCGCTAATGAAGGCGATTCGAGGACAGGTGCTAAAATATCAGTGCAATACACGGAAGCCACCTTTGATCTGTGCTCAGTCGTCCTAGGATTTGTTACTTTATCAAGTACTCTTTCAATATAGCTCGAAAGTAATCTGCCTCTTTTCTCTTTCATTCTCCCATTACGATATCTTTATTTCTGCTCTTTTTTCTTTCTTCCTGATTTTTCTTTATTTCTTTATACAAAAGATCTTGCTCTTTATTTACCTTATCCGTTTTTATTTTCATTCATTCATTTCACATTTTAATTCATTAATTTCATTCTCCAGCATGGAGCTCTTAAATATCTTTCAACATTCGTCCTTATCGTTCATCGCTCCTGAAAGTTCCTCTAGACTGTTTCCGGTCTGATGTATATAAGTCTTTGCTGGTCGGTGAACAGTGGTGTGTCCATACGTAGGAGTCCATTGTAAAACGTCGCTTATGGGTTCATTCATACTTACTTTCCACCAGTACTCAACAGATCTCAATCATCTTACTTGTATGGTTCATGAAATCAGAGGCAAGTGAGCGAACAACAAATGTTTTCCGGGATGCTGCTTCCAGGATTTGTACAAAACAACGCGTAGCTTTCCATCTAGCTTTATTTCTGAGATTTTCGTTAGAGTCCAGGAGGTGCAACAATTGAGTAATACCAATGAGGCCATTGCTAGGAAGAAATATTATTTTATTTTATCTGAGGGATCAGATTTCCATATGAACAAATGCCTATTAATAGCCTTCTTCTTGGTGGTTGTCAACATTGATTTCAGTTGATGAAATATTGTAGCTGAGGTATGTGAAATGTTAGACAATTTTAGAGGCTTGCCATTTAATGTGGAGTTCTGTCTATCTTGTTTAAAAACTTGTACATGAATTTGACAGGTATATAAAATCAAAGGGCTAGATCATCTGTGTAGTCTGCATCTATTATAGTTTCTGCGGGATATCGTCTGCTTTTTGTCTTTTTAATGTGAAACAATTTTTTCTACTATTTATCTCTTGATATTTGTAGTACGTAATCTATGCAGATTATAAAGAGATTTTGTGCTGAAAATGTTAAAGAAGTCGGTGCCACTATGTGGTGAACGAACCATTTCTATCGTGTTTTTGTAAAGCATGATTATAATTTCTTTAGGGAGACCGTATGCTTTTGGTACTTGCTTCATCTTTCTTCTGTGTATAGAATCAAATGCCTTGAAGAAATCTATAAACAACAGTTTTGCTTCGAGGACATTTGCACGTACTCTTTCGATGATTCAATGCATATAGTTTTACCTCGAGGACTTTTGCACGTACTTTTTCGATGATTCAATGCATTTGTTTTACCTAGAGGACTTTTGCACGTACTCTTTCGATGATTCAATGCATATAGTTTTACCACAAGGACTTTTGCACGTACTCTTTCGATGATTCAATGCATATAGTTTTACCTCGAGGACTTTTGCACGTACTTTTTCGATGATTCGACGCATATAGTTTTGCCTCGAGGACTTTTGCTTGAACTCTTTCGATGATTCAACGCGAAGTCAGAATCTGTGATGTGGATCAATTTCTCCCGTTGTGAACAAAAAGTAATTGTCTCCCTTTCTTGAGATTCATGGAGGTTCCGAAAATCATGTGCATTCAAATCACCTTACGATAACCCGCACTGCATCAGACCTACGTAAGTGAAACTTGCCATTCATCCCCTTGTTCTTGGAGCTACTGTTGCACTTTTATTTAGTATGGTTTGGGACAATAATTATTGTGTACCACACATGTAAATATTAAATGTTTGCAGTTTAACGTAGATTTTCCTTGTCGAATTGTTCAGTGTTAGACTATCAACAAGATAGTCTAATGCATTTTGAGAAAGTGTGGTGAGTAGTTCAGGCCACTATCATAAACCACATAAAATTCTTATACTCTGCAAGCCGTTCAGACTTTTCTTTACAATTTTCTTAACTTCAGGTCAGATAAGATTGAGAAACAGGGCGTAATTTACCTTAGCGTGCCTATATAGTTCTAAGTGGTTCTGAGATCGGCATTTTTTTGTGAAGGAAAACGTCTAGCCTTTTGTCCATTCCTCTATTATTATTTGTTTATACACAGCGTTGCATAAAAGAAGAAATACGTTATCACATTTCATTGCTTTCTATATTTCAGAAAATATTTCGTCGAAGCTTGCAGCTTTTCTGCTATTATTTTTTTTCAAAATTGCGTTAAGTTCTTTCTCCGTTAACATCCAAGTTTGATGTTTTGTTCGCTATTAATAATTTCTTCAGTAAGTTTTTCAGTGGTTTCAGGAGGGTTTCCCAGTAGATTATTAAAATGATAATTCCACTTCTAAAATCTTTCTTGGTTGGCAGCATTTCCTTCCGCTAACATAATTTTTCTTATTGCTGTTTTTATAAACCAAAGACAACGCAAAAATCTGTAAAAATACTCACCCCTTCTACATTTGGGGAACACACAACACATGAAGTAACAAAATATAAGAATAAAAGATTTGGAGTATGTACTATGATAATAGAAGGAAAATCCTATACCTTCGAAAACCCCAAAACAACTTTTATAATAAATAAGAATTCAAAAAACATTGTCTATGTAATCGAATGTAACAAATGTAAAGAAAGAAATCTA
Source organism: Sepioteuthis lessoniana (assembly GCA_963585895.1). Lineage (NCBI taxonomy): Eukaryota > Metazoa > Mollusca > Cephalopoda > Myopsida > Loliginidae > Sepioteuthis > Sepioteuthis lessoniana. Next base: position 79,635,874 of record OY757916.1, on the reverse strand, counting down.
TATGTGTCAAAACACCTATACGAATGTCGCAGTGGCTGGTTTAGAATACTGTGAACATACCTGATTGAGGACTACACATTACTTCAAATACAAGAAAAAATATGGAAAATGTCACACCCATATTGAGCAGTACTTTATCACACACACACACACACACACACACACACACACACACACACACACACACACACACACACACACACACACACACACGGGATCAAGATTTTTCTAATTAATTTTTTGTTAGCAATAACGATTATGTTGCTTTATTTGATATAAAAAACAAAAATAAGAATTCTTAATGACACAAATAGAAGATATTTTTGAACAAATTAAACGGTCTCCTAATCCTAATAAGGACTGAAAATTTTTGAAAGTTTTACTGCAAGTTTGCTGATTTAAAAACAAAACAAAACAAAAAAACAACAAGTACATAACTAGAAGAGAATAGAAAATAAAATAAACTTTCGAATACTTGTTACGTTACATACGTTTCAAAGCAGAGCGTAACGAATGATCAGAGAAGGTTTATTCAAAATAAATTTTGAAATGAGACATCACACTGAGAATAGTTGGAAAAACTTCGAATCATTGGTATATTATTCGTATTTGATATATCATTTTAATATATAGTTCTTTCATCCACGCGCACACACGCACACGAAAATATTGAAGCATTTACTTCCTGAAGACGACGTATAACATCAGAAAAACGTGGTAAAGAAAAATAAAAAACTTAAAAAAAAAACCAACAAATCTCCTTGTTGACCATATAATTTCAAAACATTTACGTTTTTCTCTCATTGGTCCAACCAAAAAATTACTCACACACACACACACACACACACACACACACACACACACACACACACACACACACACACACATATACGTATATATCAAATTGGGTAAAAGCTGAAACCAAATATGTATGTAAAAAATGATAAATTTGATATGCATATTTGTGCGTGAATGTACTTGAAAGGATGAGAGAGAGAGAGAGAGAGAGAGAGAGAGAGAGAGAGAGAGAGAGAGGTTTGTTTGTTGGTTGGTTGGTTGTGTTTTATGGCATATCACCTTTAGTCGGTTATCTAATGCCAATTCCTCTTTATATATATATATATATAATTTGTAAACGAATAGTATGTAGGCAATATTTTTAAATGAGTCAGAGCATTTGTTGGAACACAATTGAATGGTTCCAAGTATTGCTATTTACTGTTTGCACACAGTTAATTGATTTGTATTCTGCAACTTAACACTAACAATTCCATTTTATATATATCATTTGTTTGCACACAGTTAAATGGTTTAAGTTTTTATATCAATTGTTTAGACACAGATAAATGAAGTATTGCCATCTAACTCTAATAATTCTACTTGCACACAGTTATATGGTCACGTGTTACTATTTAACATTAGTAATTATATTTCTCAAGTATTCCTTTCTAATTTAACACTCATCATTATTTGCGCATGTTTAAAGGGTTCCAAGTATTACTATACTACACTAATAATTCTATTTTTGTACAAATCATTTGTTAAATAGTTCCAAGTATTGTTAAGTAATTCAAATAGTTTAATTTAATATCAGTCAGTTGTTTGTACGATGATAAATGGTTTCAAGTATAGAAAATGATTAAATATTTCTATTTAACCCATAAATATGACTTACAGGTACGACCACTCAGAGAGTCAGAGTGCACCTGACACTAATGACTCGGAAGTGATACTCCACATTCCCCAAAATTCCATGACTGGAGCCTCATCATTTGATGGTTTTATGTCATGTCTTGAACAGTCATTGAGGTGGGTTTTACCTTCTGGCAGAGATGCAGTTGATTCTAGCTGATGGGGCTTATAGACGTTTGTAGTAGTAAGGTACTTATGAGACAGTGGTGCACCTCAGTATTCAATAATCCATTTGTATCCAGCAATTATCGTGCCATATCGGTGACGAAAAATTTTCAAGGTATCTGGTAATGAAAGGTGGTACAATGAAAGGTATATGCATGGATTTTTCAATAGTATTAGAGTCAAGTTTATATTTCAAGTTTAAATTTTCTTAACACTCTACATTCTTTCTTTCTTTCTTTCTTTCTTTCTTTCTTTCTTTCTTTCTTTTAATTCGAGTGTGTCTCCTTTTCCCACACTTCTTTCTTTCTTTCTTTCTTTCTTTCTTTCTTTCTTTCTTTCTTTCCAAGTTTTTCGGCTTCTTTTCATTTTCCAAACGTATTTTCCATTGTTTACCATTCAGGAATCCTCCTCCTAATCCCACAATCTGCCTTTCTTCTCTCTCTATTCATGTATTTTCTGTTTGTTCAAAACCGGACTGATCTTATCTTTATTTCTCTTATCATTTACTGACTGAAAGATACACATTTCAATTCCCCAACTCTCTCTCTTTTGACTCCATGTACTATTATATTCGACTTGGGCCAGACTAAATAACAAATATTCATAAACTTAAGATGGTCAATGGAGTGATAAATATTTAGAGAAAAATATTCATAATGATGTGTTAAAAATAATCTGCTATGTTTTTCTTTCTGAATTTTTACAAAAAAAAATGTTTTGGATTTTATAATTTGCTTTTACATTTACCTTATACATATCTAGTTTTATTTTAGATCTAGAAACAACATAGAGTGTGTGTAAAGTTATGAAAAAATGGATTCCTGCCTTGAGCTGCATAAAAATCATATTAAGACTATAATAAAAACTAAAGTATTTGACACATATTGTTTACTTCTTTAGCCACTGACATATGGTATAGCAAGTTACACCACACCTACATATACTGAAATCTCATCATTATGAACGAATTCTGAATTGAAATTGTTAAAAAGCTAAAATTCTAAAACCCCTGATTCAAAATGTAACTTGGTCATTGGGAAATCGATTGCCAAAATATCGGTTAAAAAAGTACTTTGAAAAGTTTTAATCGTTCGCTATAGATATTTGATAGTGCAAGGTAGCATCAACGAAGTAATTGTGTAATTGACACTCAATTACTTTATTCAATATCAATCATGAAAAAAAAAGCAAAAGTAAAAAAACCTACAAAGTTCTGATTCCAAAGATTGGGTTGTTTTATAATATCGGAAGAGGTAACTTCCGTAGTTCAATGCTTGCCTATGGAAGTTCTCATTATTTAATGGAACGGTCCATTTCTACTCCACCGATAAAATCAAATTTTTCCGGCAAAAACAGCCATCTTAGATGCAAAATCATCTGAATATGATGGATAGTATTCACTCATTTTATTCTATTATGAAGTTAATATCAAATGCAAATTTTAATACCAGATGCTGGTTAACTTATGTTATCATTTTCAAATTTAACACACGATATCTAATGTTAATTAAAGATTTGAATAATTTTTCTCATTTTACATTAATTGTTTATTGAATAAATTTTGTGGGAATTTAAGGAGGAATATATTCCAGCACACTTTTTTTCAGAAGAGATTAAAAAATTGAAACGTTCTTCAGAAAAAAAAAAATTGGCTCAAATGAGGAAAAGATCTTTGATAAAAAATATAAATAAAAATAAAACAAAAAATATAAATGAAAAATCAGCCCCATAGGAAGAAATTCTTGCAAGTAATAAATAAATAAATGAAAAATAAAATAAAAATAAAAAAAGGGAATAAGAAAAATGTCGAAAAGAAATATTCTGAAAAGACAAAATGATTTTCGGTAAAAAAAAATGTAATAGAAAAGAAGGAAACGTTAGCCAGAAAAAAAAGAAGATATATGACAGGCGATATTCAATTTAAACACGAATTTAATATATAGCAATTTTCGTTCCTCATATTACATATATTGTTATATCTGCATCTAAAAAGGACGACAGATTTCATAGTACAAAATCCTTATCTTTATTTCATCTTGAGCAGCCACAATTATTTAATTTTAAAGTTTACACTGACTTCTAAAATCTTCCTTGTATCGTGACAAAATGTGAGAGCTGAAAACTCATTGTTTCATGGGCTCAAAAGTGAGAATCTTATTAGACGCGTACATAGAATACTTTTTACATTAAGATAATAGGAATTATACGGGAATAAATAAGGCGATATCCTTAAACAAAACAAGTTCAATCACGTTATACAATTATAAAAACAAAGGCATAAAGAACACAAAGTAAAGGCTAAAGCAATGTTAAAGGTTACAATGTAACGATCAAAAGAAATAAAAAAAAAAAACAAAGCAAAGGAAAAATTACAAAGTTAGAAATACGTTTAAAGTAGATAAAAAGAAATAAGTTACAAAGAAGAATAACATTTAAAACAAAAGAACCAACAAGCTAAATACAATGGGTTTCATAGACTTGAACACCTCACTTTAAGCTAAATTTTTGCTTTTCAATTATCAGTATATAACCCGTTTGTAGTAATTCCTTTTATTCATTCTTTTCTTTCCTTTTTCGATATTAAATTTGTATACTGACAAACAATGTTTTCCTCTGTTGATCGTAAAGTTATTTAAATCGGAGTGAGTGTGCGTGTGTATGTAAAGAGACTTTTAGAATAATGTAAGCCCTTGTCATTGTGTAACTAAGTATTTTTGTTACACATACACGGATGTTCTAGAGTTTTTTTTTTCGTACATTGTCTTTCTTTCTCTCTATCCCTCTTGCTTTTTGACACATACATACACAAATATATGTTATTGAGTAAAGAATTACATCCAATTAGTTTTTTAAACGTAAATTCTATCTATCTATTTATCTATCTATCTATTACATATTTATATACATATGTGAATGAGTGTATGTGTGTAAATGACGTTTCCTTATAATACATAAATATATAAGTACGTACATCCATATACATATATATGAACGTGCTCGTACACACACACACACACACACACACACACACACACACACACACACACACATGTATAAATATATATGATTGACTCTTCGGTTGATCTAATATGGGAGGCCAATAGTTCAATCAAAGATGTAAACCATTTGTCTACTCAGAAGGGATTTGTATAATGTGGTTCCATCTTGTGTTGAAGATAACAGAAGATTGCGCACCACTGTGTCACTGATTCTCTCAAATAAAAAAAAAATGTTTTATTCAGTTTTTTTTCTAGATGGGCGGCTCTGCCAAAGCTAGAGAGCGCAGTCTGCCCTTACATATATATATTTTCTTAAGAAAGTTTGAAACCATCTCTTCTTTAATCAGTAAGGAATAATATAGTGAGGCACAATGGGCTCTCTAGTTTCAAAATTTGTTGTTTAGGAGAATTTGCTGCACATTTGCGAACCATTCTTTTGTAATCAGCTTATCCAAAAACGGTGATTAGTTCATGCACGCTCTCGTCACTATAAACAAATCACCAACAATTCAAATATTTAAATAAACTGTTGGGCCAAAATACATCAGGATCTATCTATCTAATATTTTTACCGTTTGTTATTCGCTGAGTTTATTCCCATGGGGCCTTTCCCTAAGCAGCAACTTTCCCCTCGCTTTAAAGGGTTAAGGGCAGGGTTTATTGCTTGACGCTTCTGCAAGGGATTGTTGACAGGAGATAAGGAGTTTTTGTGCCCGCCTTTGGGAAGCATGATTCCTCTAGAGCACTCTACATTAATCTGACCTTTTGTCCCATTCCTATACTGGGCGTAGGATGAACACTGCAATTTGGCCTCAGAAAGTATAAACATTATTTAAGTCTTCTAGGTTTTTTTCCCTACGCTGCACCTTCTTCCTCACTAAAAAGGAATTGATTTATTGCTCGGTGCCTGGTTCGCCTCTTTAAGGGGAATCAGATCAGAGCTGGAACTGTTTAGTTGCCGCATTTTTGAAGGTTTGCTTTTTAGGGGTCTCCATACTAATCCGGCCATCTGTAACATCAAAAAATCATATATATATATATATATATATATATATATATATATATATGGTTTCATCGAGGCTGAGTGGTAGAATCTTGGATTGGCGTTTGGGTTAACCGGGTTTCGATCCCAGCTTCGGGAATCTAGCGTGTCTATCCACACTGAAGAGTTGTGATACAACGAAACAGTCTGTATGTGGAGGACAATATATATGCTCCCCTACCCCTGTGGGGTTGATCTCTCTAGCGAAGGAAGTAATGGTTGCCACTAGCGTAAAGCAAGGCTCTTCATATGAATTGAGATCTCTGAAACCGTTGAGCGGATATATGTAAACAAAACAAATGTGATATGTAAGCGTTTAAATTTCCTTCGCTTGCACTGGTTTCCTCGTGGCGTTTGAGTCAACCGGGTTCCAATCCCAGCTTCGGGAATCTAGCGTGTCTATCCACACTGAAGAGTTGTGATACAACGAAACAGTCTGTCTGTGGATGACAATATATATATATATATATATAGTCAGTGTGATGAAAAATTCTCGACCAAACCAAAAAAGGAATGACATTATTTGAGTAGAAATTTTATTGTTTTTTTTTTGAAAGGTTAAAGATATTGGCGAAAGGACATTAAAAATGTGTTAAACTCCGTCATAAATACAAGAAATTGCAAGTACGTTACGTTATATCAATTGCTATATAATATTATTTAAATACATATAAACTTAATATATAGGAAATGTAAATTTATTTATGTTTGTGAAGATATTGTAAAGGGGTTGTCAAAACAAAAATATATTAATACATGTTGTACATTTATGTACTAATAATTTTGTTTTGTGTGCGTGTGTGGGGGGTGTAATGATATTTAAAATGGAAATTCCTTTTCTATGAATGGAAGTGACATGGTGCTAAGAAGCCGTGACTTGTAACTGAAAATGAATCAATTTTGTTCGTTTCTAATGTTAACAATTGGTTACTCGGCCATTGTATAGTGAAAGTTTGAGCTCATTTTATTCATCACTCACACACAGCAAGTTTTGATTTTCATTGTATGTTTTTTAACTTTTCTTTTTTAAAATCATATTCTTTATAAGTGTGGTTGTTCGACTGTACGAATTGATACATATTCATTACTTGTTTCCCTTTTGAATCTTGAAAAAAATCAGTAGTTTGTATACATTATATCTAATGAGCCATGAACGCCACAAGATCAATTAAATGTGCAAAATAGTCGAAAGATTTTGCAGAGCTAATCTACTAAATTGTATGTCTTGGATATCAACATTATAAAATTCCATATTTTATTATATTCATTATCTCTAACCATCTAATTGAGCAGGATATGAAGTCGTATAATTTTTTTTCTCACGATTAGTTTCAATTAGTCGTGTCGATTAGAAAAAGAATAAACTAAGCCTGTTTTGATGAATATATATTTTTGATCACTGCGTATTTACATGTCTATTCTTTGAGTTTGGAAGAAATATGGGACACTTGATGAAGATTAATCTCTCTAGCAATAGTGTTCAAGTTTACTCGTTAACCATTACCTTAAGTCAGGCTAAAAAAAATCATTTAAATTTTGCACAAATATTGGTACTTAGTGAGTATCTAACTAAATAATCAGTTCTAAATTACACAACTTGCCCGACATGGTAAATTATTAAAGCAAAAGAAAGTTCACCATGTCAAGAAGCTTCCCATCCGTAGTGCTCTCAGAAGTATTTGTAAAAATTTGTTTATTAGCAAAGATATATAAATAAGGGTTTGTTTGGATTACACACACACACACACACACACACACACACACACACACACACACACACACACACACACACACACACACACACATATATATATATATATATATATATATATATATATGCATGAATATATATACAATATATATATATATATATATATATATATATAGTGTAAGTAGGATAAATTAGTTTAAAAAACAAAAGCCCTTTCCCAAAAGAGTAAAATTAACAAGAACAAGAACAAGTTTGAATTATTGTTTGATTTTATCGGCATGTCAATCTGTCTATGGTTATTTTATGCTTAGATGTTAGGGAATCACGTTCATGGTATGTTCACGTTTTATGTAATTCTTTCTTTTGTCACGGTCCTATCAAATATAAATAATTTTAAATCTATTTGATCGACAAATAGGACTCTTACAGGTACTACAACTCCAAGCCTGAGTTAACCTGGGAGTAATGATAATGAAGGGATACTCCACACTCTCCAGATCTCCACAATTTGAGCCTCACAACCAGATACAGTTAAGTATTATACTCAGTACATCCCTTTGTGGAGGGATACAATAAGCGTATTCTATTCCCCGCAGATAGAGCGGAATAAAAAAAAATTATCTATCGTATCATTGAATTTCTGTTTAAAATGATTATTATTAACATTAGAAAAATCAAGTCATTCCCATAAATCATTGACGTAAAAACATGTTACTTTCTAAACAAATTGTAAATTCTTTTGTGTCTTTATTTCTTTTACCTTACTTTACCTTACCTTTCTTTCTTTCTTTCTTTCTTTCTTTCTTTCCCTGTGATCATTCGTGTGTACTTTTGTTTTTTTCTTCTTTCTTCTCATGTTATGCAATGTATTATATCAATCATGGGAATTTCCAGGTAGAAACGTGCATCAAATTTGAACTTTGATCTTGATCTCAGATTGATGTGTGTGTGTGTGTGTGTGTTTATGTGTACGTGCATGTGTGGTAGTGTGTGTTCATGTATATGTGTTTTTCCTTTGTAAGTTTCAAGCTGACGAAAACTGGAAATACCAGTTAAAAACGACGGCAATAGCAACAGCAATAACACATGTCGTCTGTAGTTATTTATTAAACATTGATGCAACATTTTCTCTGTATAATCTGTCTATATGATTTATAAATAAATTTTGGGTTTATTATATTGAAAAGAAATGAGATAATGTTGAAAAGCGAATATTTGTAAAGTCAAATAATTGTTTTCTTATCATTAGGCAATAAACATTTATATGAAGGAGCCTATGGAGTTTGTTAGAAAGCAGATATCACAGAAGTCATTCTCAAGTCAATGTCAATTAAATTTCTACATTATTTCGTGCCATTTTTCATTGATTTTACTCAAAGAACAAACTTCGATGTCTCTGCACTGTACATAATTGTTGTCAAGATACGAGTTTGGTCTAAAATAATGAGACTTAATTTTTCAGGTAGGCAACTCTATTTGAAATCAGCTGATCAATGTTTGCCTTGAGTACATATGAAAACATTCAATTATTATCTACCTATCAGAATTCTAGTTCAGCTGAGAAATCTGGGGCTATTACCAGAGCGTTTTGTTGAGTGTGACAGAAAAATAGAAAACAATTTCAAATTTCATGCTAAACTTAAGGACAATGTGATTGAAACATTTAACAAGTTTACACAGGTTTTCAATGATCAGGTCTTTTAGTGGCAAAAAATATTTTTGATTTTTGTTGTTGTTAAGATGAACCTCGTTCTGATGGATCGGTCAGTTCACGAACTGAAGAAAATGAAAGAAAAGTGAGGATTCTTCTCAGATCAGATAACTGTTAATAAATTAACATTGATCAGCTAATTTCCAATGAAAGTTGCTAACCAGAAAATTGAAATTCCGGTCTTTTTATCTTATAGAAAAACTTTTTATTCAACGTGTTTTTGGCCAAAATGAATGTTTTTGTACTAGCACAGCTTCCATTATTTCCTTAATATGAGTCCTTTCTTCCCTTAATATGATCCCTTTATTCCTTTAGTATGAGCCTTTTACTCCCTTAATATGAGTCCTTTATTCCCTTAATATGAGCGCTTTATTCCCTTAATATGAGTCCTTTATTCCCTTAACTTGAATCCTTGAGATTGTGTCCTGTTCCTAGTTATCAAAACCCCGGTCTATAGTCGCTATTCGGTAATGTTAAGTGAATGTAACCAGTTATGAACCATCTAAAATCAGTGTCAGTTGAAGCTCTGTTTCCAGGAGTAGAAACAACTTTGTCAGCTTTATTTTCTTTTTGGGTGATTTCAGGAATTTCTTCATACCCTAAGGCTTTTTTAGTGGCTACAGTTACCATGGTGAATGACGTTTTAGATTATATTTTATTTTGTCTCAATTCCTTGAATGAAGATTGTTTAGCGGTTATTTGTAAATCTAACATGGTTGGTTTTCTTCAAACATTTCAAATTCATCTGTTGATCACCTTGGAGAAACTCTGTGTATTCAATTGAGGAGACTAGCTGTTCTGTAGTCGCCAAGATCCTTTGCGGTTTTTTTCAACATTTCTCTAACGAAGCATTCTTTGAAAATTTGGGCCTGTTCCTTGATGATCACTTGTATCTTTGAACGGATTGAATGAAATGTTATCTGGTCTAGGTGATATATATATATATATATATATATATATATATATAGAGAGAGAGAGAGAGAGAGAGAGAGAGAAAGAGAAAGAGAGAGAAAGAGCGTGAAATTAATTCTTGAAAATTAAAAGCGGTCTTATAAAATGTTAAAGATTGATAATTCCAAATAAAAAAGAGAACTCCCACCCACCAAAAATAAATAAATAAACAACAAGAACAAAAATAAATTTGAAGACATTATGACTGAAAACAAAAAGAGAGAAAGTATAGGTGCAGAGAGAGAGAGAGAGAGAGAGAGAGAGAGAGAGAGAGAGAGAGAGAGAGAGAGGTCAGATGGGGAAAAGCAAGAGTAGATCTTAAAGAAAAGTAAATGTACCGTGGAAAAAGTAAAAAATGACAACAGTAAGAATGATAGAGTGAAAGATGGATATAAAAGTGGGGAAAGAGAGATTGATATCGAGAGACTGAGAGGAAAATTCGAATGTCTGAAGTGGTTGTTTTTTTTATAATTCTAAATCAACGTCACTTTATGAAGTATCATTTAATGACGGGTCATCTAGAATAAGTGAAGTCTACGGCGAATCGAAAATGGACAACTAATCTGTCAACACGTCATCCATCAAGTTATCAATTCATTATGGAATCAATACGACGGCGTTTAATATTATATTTCATTCAGATATTCAACTTTTATGATGGCGAGTAAAATCGCTGTCCAGATGATGGAAAAAGGTTATCAGAACGAGAAAACAGTATAGGCTAACCAAGATTGATTTGCAGCAATGTTCCATTTGGTACTAAGACTCTAGAAAAAGACATAAATCCACCTCTCCCTGTACACTGTCTTATCAACATTTATCTTAATAAAGGGTTTCATTTCTGGCATGCCACAATGAGTGATGCATTGATTGAGTGAATATTCACTTGGACAAATTACTTTCTTAACTAAGTTACCTTCGTAAGCAGTAAGGAACATTGACTAGATCAAATCAATCAGTTCTCTTTATCATACGACATATATCTACATTATCAAACCTTCTCGAATTCTTACAAAATTTTCCGATTTTTCTTGGCTTAAACAGCGTATTAGAAATATGCTTAGTGTATTGACAATGTTATGTCGATGAATATGCATTGACATTTTCCAAGCTTAGTTTCTGACGATACAACATTAAAGATCATTCTCTTCTGAAGACGACTTATTGAATTAGGAAATAATTGTTAAGAAACAAAATGGCGGTCTCCATCTTTACACACAAAAAATGTTTTAATGGAGAAAATTAACTCAGGCAATAAGACTGGAGGAGATTCACATTATCCTTGCGGAAAGAAGGATATCAATTGATTATTAGATCAAAGGCTTTCAGTAGAGAATAAGGTGGATAATGGCAATTATTGGCCAGCTGCTAGACTAAGACAACAATCATGCCAAAATAATGTCCCATTTGGTTAAAAAATGATACGTCATTAAGGCCAGAGATAGACTTTTCGTTGCGTATCTAAAGAGTTAAACGTCTTGATTGATAACCGGATTATTTGCTCATTCGTTTTCCATTAATTATTGAATATGAGTCTAGTTAAGAAATCCATTGTCTTCATATCAAAGATAAAGAAAAAAGAAAATAGAAGTATTTTCTAATGAAATGAAGACGTCTGTATGAATTCAAAAGGAATACCATCTCAACCTGAATCTTGAAATCGCCCTGTCTTAGAATAAATACGCTGACTGTATCTCCTGCAAAAGAGGGGCCCAGGGTATGATACAAAACTGTATCTGATGGTGAGGATTCTGTTCTGGTGATCTGGATAATATGGAGAACTACTTGATTGCCATTATTCCCCGGTCCACTCCGACCCGGAGTGGTAAACCTGTTAGGGTACCATCAATAGGTCAAATAGATCTATTTGAATATCATTTGCATTCGAAAGGAACACCTTTTATTATATAATCGAGTACAAAAAAACTTAAGAAACTACACATAAAGGATAAACGTACAATGTACGAAATTTCCAAACTTCTGAGCATAAAATTACCCACGACGAGTTGACACGCCGTTAAAGTCAATAAATCGCTCAATCTCGAGAAAATGACCAATGATTTTGGAAGTTGCCCTGAAAGAACATTGTATATAATTTCTAAATAAGTTTGAATCAAACACTCGTAATCTTTAAAAAAAGTCAAGTTGTAAACCATCAAAAGTTTTTCAAACCGAGAAACGGTGATGACTTTTTTTGGAAAAGATTCCATTCTATGACGTAATCAATTTCGAATTTATGTTCTCCTGTATTACACATTTTTTAAAATTCAAACATTTGCCTTGAAGACGATTTTCAGCTTACTTGCTTAATATATTTTCTATTATTATTTTTTAATTCTTATTTCTAAAATTAGAATAATTTTAGATAGAATACTTTATATGTAAGTAAAACTTTTGTCGAAACACGTGTAGACAAAGTAAATACAATAAATTTCCATCCAGACCAAAGCATATATTTTTCATGCATTTATCTTTTCAGTATATATATATATATATATATATATATATATATATATATATATATATATATATATATATGCTGCTTCTTGTTAGAAAACGACCATCTCAAATTAATATTACAGCATTGGACGGTTAGTTCATATATGTGATATTTGAACACTCAATTGAGAGTTTGACTATACAACACATTCTGGTGCCTTTTCATGTACCTAGCCAAACTTACCCACATACTGGGTTGAATTTTTTTAGAGTCAGGGTCTAAAATGTTGTAAGCAGCTCGATACTACTATTTTTGTGTGCCTGTGTGATTAACAAAACTAACTTCTGGTAAAAGCAAACGATCATTTATACATATATGTGTATATGTATATGTTTGGCCATGAATGTGTATGTATGATTGATTTATTTAGCTGAATATTGATATCAATCTTAAATAAAGGCAATAAATTATATTAAATAAAAATAATTTCCTCTAAAGAGGTTTTATTGCATTTTCTGAAATTAATGTCGCGATCTCCGACTTGATATAAATAAATCAAATGTGCATAATTTGGAAAAAAGATAACGAATAAAAAAGCAGACAAAAAAACATTGTATTTTGCTTTAAAACGATTTCTTCTTATTGACAAAATACTTAAAAAGTATTAACAGATGACAGATAATAAGAGATAACTAATGACTGACTCTTCTCCGAGTTATTAGAATGCATTTATATATTTACCCTTAAAATAAGTTATGTGTTGGGATAAGAATTGAGAAAATTCTATTAGAATGTGAAAAACATATTACCTGCTTAATTTCCTATTATTCATACTGTTTATTTGGGATTGAAAATGTTTCATCAGCATCTATTTATTTTTATTTATTATTAAATCAATTTGTCGCTAAAATCCTTAAATTCATTCATTACTTAAAGATAAAAAAAAAATTCCACTCTGATCCAAGTAATGTATCATTTTAATCCAAAAATATACTGCTTCAGTCCCGTAATAGTTGATAGATTTAGTGTGTGAAAATTCAACTCGGTGTGACAATCTTTTGGGGGTTTTTGACATTCATTTTACAAACTTTTCAAATTATCCTCTGTACTTTTATTCACTTAAAGAATTTATTTCCTAACCACCATGGCAATTTCGGATTGTTTCTGCAATGCTATTTTTTCTGAACTCTTTGTGCATTAGATAGTTTTTATACACAGCAGAAATGTCAGTTTTTTAAAGGTTAAATTTGCAACTAAATTTGGTGAAACGCATCGTGACAATTTAACTGACGCTTTTAAAAGGCAAGGTAAAAAAATAGAAATTTGAATACTGATTTTTTAACCATGGCACGTAGACCTTTATCACTTGAAATATTGGCTCAACACAATCTTTCTTAGTCATTACATATTTATTTTTGTGTTGTACCAAGTTAAACACAATAGATATGCGAATAACTTGCAATAATACTTGTGGAGCCTGAGATTTTGTTGAATATTTCACACAATTTCACTGATGCTAGTGATCGGGGTGGCAGCTGAGGCAATAATTACGATTGAGAATGCCGAATTTCAAGGCAGGCAAGTTTTGTCCATGTTGAGAATATATATATATATATATATATATATATATATATATATATATATATATATAAAATTAACTTAAATCGCGAGTCAGAAATCTACTAAAGTTTCACCTTATCGGATCATCAGGAAGCCTAACTCCAATATATATATATATATATATATATATATATATATATATATATATATATATATATATATATATAGTTCGAAAATGAGTAACTTTGATTTCCTTGATAAAAAGTCCGTCAGAAGTGAACTAAGAATTCCATTTGAGATGAGACCGTTAACACTCACTCGAACTATTATTTTGAAATTGATAGATAGATTTAAACAGACTAAGATAAACAGATAAAAAAACTGATATTGATAGGAACAGACTAATGTACACACACACACACAAACACACACACACACACACACACACACAAACACACACATATATATATATATATAGAGAGAGAGAGAAACCAACTGAGAAAAAGCACAAATTATTTCATTGTGGACAAGAAGAAGGAAATTTGTCTCGTAGCTGATGTTACGAAGTGAAATTAAAAGAAACGGAAATCTATGAAAATATCTGAATGCTATTATTCCAATATCTACCTTCCTCAAATATACCAGCTTTAATACATGGGTTAAAAATCTCTTTCAAAGAAGACTGTTGTACTTGTATTAAAAATACCATTGCAATATAACTTAAAATGACATGTTCCTAAGTTCTTGACATGCAAAAGATGCAAAATATGATGCCTGAACACCTAGCTGTAAGGACGCATTTGCTATTCGCACATTTACCATTTTAAGGGTTAAATAAATGAAACAAAATATAAGACATGAAATTAGGTGTTGTATTCATTATTATTAGAGCACCAGGAAAAGTCTTGTAGATCTTTTTTAAAAGATTGGATAAATTGGGAATCAATGAAAGAATTGGAATAATCTCGAGAAAATTTTGTTAAAGTCAGAAAGAGTATAAATGTGAATGCTGGATTATTTACAACGGTTTAAAGTGAAGCTACAAAATGCACTTGGGGTGAACATTTAACGAGTAAACATCTGCATTATGACAATCCGATCGTAACACAAAAGCATGACATAAAGTAGCGAGATTTTCGATAATGCTGTGTGAAAATGATAAAATCTCGAGAATAAAGAAATTTCTAATTAATTGCAACCTAATGATAGTGTGAGAAAATGCCCTTCCAGTTGTTTCTACTTTCTGAAGGGAGATAATCTTCAAGTACAAATAATTCTTCATATTATTTATTTACAAGTATTATGTGACTCAATATCGAATTATTGCAAAAGGCGGTCTTTAAGAGGTTGTAATAAAGTTATTTTCTGGAACATTCTTAACAATCCCAAAGATACTTGCAAATAGACTGGAAAAAGTTAGCATTCAAGGAAGAACTGAAAATATGCAGTTTAATACACGACTGAAATCAGCTTGAGTACCACTTGAGACTTGTAGAAGTTAGTGATGAATTGCTGTCTCCTGATGTCCAGTATCAAATACGTCGTTTTTAGTGAGATCCTCAGCGACAACCGCAAGTTGCCTTTTGTATGAAGATGAAGAATAAATGCCACAAGAAAACGAAGAAAAAAATGAAGGTAAATAACAATAACAGTTCAGATGTTTACTCAAAGACAGACACTCACGAGAAAAAGAAAAGCTTATATTCAATTCTCAGATAACTCAAATAAAATAAGGCGAGTGTCCAGCAAGAAACAGGGCGCCTGAAGTGACGTAGGCTGATTTTTCCCGCTTTTTTGTTCTTCCAACAATTCTGTGCACGCCACTCTGGTGATATTCAGATTCGTCATATTCTATTACATCAAATATCTGTTCTTCTATAAGAGAATCAATACACACACACACGCACACACAACACACACAGCATATACTTACGCACACAACAAAACCACATACATACAAATATGTACGTGTGTTCGTGAGTGTATACGTATATATTTTATAAGATTATCTAGTCATATATGTCTTTGTATATGCTTGTGGTTACGTGCGTGTATATGTAAGTGAAAACACACACACACACACACACACACACACACACACACACACACACACACACACACACACACACACACACATTCACTTACACTCTCATGCATATATCATGCGTATTTATGTGTACAAATCTATCTATCTATCTTGAACTTATTTTGGGTCCAAATGTTTGATGATATCATCTCTCTGATACATGAATGAATACATGAATAAAACATGCAGTAAACGAAGAAAGAAAAAGACATAGAGGAAGAAAAGAAACAAGGAACGAAGTAAAATCGATATTAGTATCAATCACGAGGTCATAATACTTTTTTCTTTTTACTATTCTCCGATCTATTTTGAGATCTGTCATTTTTTGAGTCTTCTCATAAAAATTTTTTTCTCTCATTCAGATTTTATATTCATGGTACAAATGTGGCAGTATGATGGTCAGGGATATTTACATTATAAGACATAAAAATATTTGTCTTTGATTCCTGCTACCGTTTATGATAGACAAGTTTCCGATTAATATTTTTCAGATTCAAGATTCTTTTGGACATAGACACCAGAAAAAGAGAAAAGAAAACAGCGCTAACGTTATATTATTAGTGATTCTTGGTGTCCATTTTAGTAATGATATGAGACTCTCAATCCAAATATAGCCAACATTTATATGTAGAATGAAAACGTTGATATGAATAATCTGTTAAAAGCGAATAGGCAAATAGCTGCAAAAGGCTAATGTGAAAACAAGAAGGATGCGTGAAATTCTATACAAATAAAATCTTGTGTGTATCGTACCAGCACTACTATACTATTTTTCGATGTCGTCGCTACAGAAATTGATGCACTTGTCCCATTGATAAATGTGCGCATAAATATCTTCCTTGATGAACGTGGTGTCAAGTCGATTGTTCTTCAATTAATTTCTCATATTCAAACTTGTCGTGAATGATTTCCTGGACCACTGATTTCGGAATATCTTGTCATCTTTCACCGTGAATCAAAGATTCAATGCAAACAATAAGGTATTCTGTCCTTGATATGTTGGTAACATATGCAAAATGTTTTATTTTTACAGTAATGTACATGTTAGATTAGTACATGTTTGCATCTTACATTTGAATATCCATTATAGCATATATATATATATATATATATATATATGTGAGTGTGTGTGTGTGTGTGTGTGTGTGTGTGTTTGTGTGTGTGTGCGTGTGTCTGCGTGGAATTAAATTAAATAACCATTGCTGTTCATGCGTCTTAAAGTCCTGAAGAAGGTTTGTTAAAACCGAAACAATTTAACGTTGACTTTCCATTATAATAAATTGGATTACATTCTTTTTATATTTTATTCATATATATATGAATAAAATAGATAGATATACATAAATATTGTTATTGGTCCTACGAGAGAAAAGAAAATAATTTGGAATTAATAGGTCCGCAAATCATTTCAAATTTGGTATTTAGGTTTTTATTATTTTGGATGCACGTGCTCTACACGTGTTTCAGACTTTATGTATTCTTCAGGATATTTAAAAGGCAGATCTAAGTTCCGGCAGTTTTTTCTTAATTGGTTGTTTTGATTTTGTTTAATTTCAGATTTGTGTCTGTGAATGATCCATTGATTGTCCCTGAAGACCTCTAGTTTATGCAAATGTTTTTGTGTATTTATAAGTATGCATTCTGTGTGTATGTGTGTGTGTGTGTATGTGTGTGTGTGGGTGTATGTGTGTGTGTGTGTGTGTGTGTGTACACATGGACACATGCAGAGGGGTTGGAACAAATAAAGGAAACACCTAGAATCTTAGTATCATAATTTTGAAACTCCTATAAAACCATCAAACGTTTGTTATGTTTATGTTTTTTTAATTTATTATTATTTTTTCTCGTCTTATTTTACTGAAATTGTTTTTTTACAGATACCATCAGAAAAAATTAATCAAAATTCATTAAAATCGCAGATCTATCAGACTTTAAAAATAGTCAAATTGTTGGTGCTCGTATGACAGGCGCTGATGTAATAAAAACCGCTGAATTATTTGGTGTATTAAGGAGTACCATCTCGAAAGTAATGACAGCATTAGAAAGAAGGAAAAACCTATTCACTGAAGCAAAACTCTGGCAAAACCCGAAAGATGTCTGATATGAACAATCGGATTATAATACAGACTGTTTGGAAGGACCACAAGAATACAGCTCCAAAAATTACTGCAGAGCTTAATGACCATCTCGAGAACACAGTTTTCTCAAAAACTGTAAAAACGGAGATGCGTAGAGCTGGATTTAACGGGAGGGCAGCAATCAGAAAATCATATTAAAATAAATTTGTTTGAAATTTTGTCCAACACCTGTCAACTCATGTATATATATACTCGTACACCTGTACATTTTCAAGCGTATAGTGGACTTTTGATCTCTTTTTTTCTTTGTAATTTCCTTTCTTTTATCTCTGGTTTATCTTTAATTTTTTTCATTTTACTTTTACATGTGTATATATATGTGTGTATGTGTCCTGTGTGAGTGTGCTTGTGTACACACGCATAAAATTATATACCCTTATGTTTTTACTCATGTTTTTACAAGAGCATTGGGTGGGTTTAGCGTGTGTGAATGCATTTGACCCCATACGTTGATATATTTTAGCAAGTGTGTGTGCGTGTGTATGTTTATGCGTGTGTATGTGAATGTATGTGTATAGTATATGACTGTTTAATGTAAATATAAATCTATGAAGTTTTTTTTTATTTATTTGTAGTAATGAGTAGTCATCAGATTGGTATATTGACATTATTTTAGAATTCAGTTGCTGTATTTATAAACGTATTTTGATGCGTTGATTTTTTTATTTTCTTGTAATTTAATGTTGCTTTTATGTAAAGAGACTCTATTTTTCAGTATTTGAGTGCAGCAAATACATCGCATTACAGTTTATGTATTTGATTATGTAGATTACATTTTTTGAAATGTGGCTTGAATTTCTATTTATCATGAATGATTTTTTTGGGTTTTCGAAGGTATAGGATTTTACTTCTCTGATTATATTATATACACCTCATCTTTTATTTTTAAATTTTGAGATTCAATTCGTTTTATGTCCCCCAAATTTAAATGAGTTAAGAAAGCGATTTAAGTTTTTGTTTTTCTTTAGTTTTTAATGATTTTTGTTGTGTCAAGTAGATTTTGGAGTCTATCATTATTTTTTTGTCCATCGAAATTCTTTGATATTTCTGTGAATAACACAGGGTTGGTTTTAATGCATGTTTAGACATAAGCAAAGGGTTGGTCGTTGCAACGTTTTTTTGGGTTTGTGATTCTTCTAATGGCATTTTTTTTAGTAATTCGAATCTCTGGGACAACTACACCCGTGAAAGGTATGGGACCTTTAATCCCCTCAGTTATTGGTTGAATAGTATCACTGCTATTCTACAATGATGTATTTGGCATTAAATAATCCTAGAAGGTTGATATGCCTTTAAACAAAGAAACAAAACCATATATATATATATATTTAGAATAAATTCGTTGATCCAAAAATATATTGCAAACTCAGAATAACCTTTCAATCTTAAAATAAATAAAACCATATACAGAATTAAATCTCAGAGTTATAACAATCATCCCCCATAATAACGACGTTTCTATCTAATAGACTATGAATAACTGAGTCGCTTAGTTCCCTCCCTCAGAGAATATTAAATGACGTCACTTCTAGAAACTTATGAAAATTGATGAATATTACATTTTGAGACCCTTACTCCGAAAGCCTACCTACTGTATCTCTACAAAAGGATAAGACCCCCTTCTCCCATGGAGTTTCCTGGATATTACATTAAACTATCAGATGGAGAGGCTTCAGTCCTGGAGCTTTGCCATTACTTCCAGGAGCACTCGGGCCTGGAGTGGTAGTACTTGTTAGGCTCTCATCTGTGGGTAAAATTGAACTATTTAATCATTTTCTATACTTGAGACCATTTGACTGTGTGCAAACAAATGACTGATGTCGAATTGGATTGTTAGTTTTACATAGCAATACTTGTAACCATTTAACTGCGTGCAAACCTATGAATAATATTGAATAGAATTACTTGTTAAATAGCAATACTTGAAACTATTTAAATGTGTACAATTAATTATTAGTATTAAATTCGATAGAAATGCTTAATAAATAGAATTACTCATTTTTAATAGTAATACTTGAAACCGTTTAACTGGGAACAAACGAATGAATGATATTGAATCGAATTACTAGTGTTAAATAGCGATTCTTGAAACTATTTAACCGTGTACAAATAAATTATTAGTTTTAGATTAGAGAGGAATACTTCATAAATAGAATTACTAATATTGAACCATTTAACTGGGAGCAAACAAGATCTCTGGTCGTTTAGAAATAATGTAAACTATCTTGCTTACAATTCATATATATCTTATATATATTGATAAGCTGGGTTTGGCTTTAATAATACACATGGGTTGATTGGCCAAAAAGCAAACATACCTACCTGAATTCAAAGGGACTCAACAACAAATTAAACCACCAAAACACTTTAATCTTATTTGCAAATATTCATTAAAATATTCTTTAAAATATTTTTAGGCTGATCTTCCTGCTTAATGACGTTTTCTGGGAAAAACAAAAGCAAAACAAAAACAAGAAAAATCCTTTTTTGGTAGGTTGGTTGTGTTTTATGGCATAACAACCCATGTTGATTATTTAAAGCCAAATCATTTTTATTGACTGATTGCAAACAAATAAGGTTTGATTCTTTTAGAAATATCACCTAAAACTATTCGATTACATATCATATATTTTAATTTTTTATTTTATCATACAGCGTGTGAAAACACGTGCGTTACCCTGTCCTCATGATTCATCAACCTGGGTAATGCCACAGTTTCAATGACTAAGGTGGTACTGCAACCACTGGCGTCACAAGCAGCTTTTGTCACTGGACAAGGAATGAAGAACTTTCGCTCTGTTTGTCATCATTCCCTGTCCGGTGTAAAAAGTTGGTGGTGGCGCCAGGGGTGGCAGTACTACATTAGCCACCGAAACTGTGACATCGCCATCGGTTGATGGCTTATGAGGAAAGGGTATCGCACGTATTTTTACCTGTTGTATGGTAAAATTAAAAAAAAAACGTATATGATTTGTTATCGAATAGATTGTTGGTAATATTCTTAAACGATTTAGAGCTTATTTATTTGCAGTCAAATGGTTTTGTGTATTGCTATCTAACTCCAATACTTCTATTTATACTCAGTTAAATGGTTTCAAGCATTGCTATTTTACATTAATAGTTCAATTTTACATTATTCCATTGTTTGCACACATTTTCAAATATAGTAAATAATCAAATAGTTCTAACAGATACTACCACTCTGAGTCAGAGATGAACTGGAAGTAGATTGAAGGGGTACTTCACATTACCAAAGCTCTTGGATTGGAGCCTCACCCTCAGATGCTTTTTGTCATATCCTTGACACACGTTGGGTGGATCTTACCCTCACCGCTGAGATGCAGTCGGCGTATTCTACGACCCCAGCCGACTGGGCAAAAAAATCAGTGGAAACTTTTTATAAATACATGCAAAACGTTAAATTGAAATCGTTAGGTGTTAAATTTCATTCACAATTGAAGTTAACATTGTTCCCGTGGTGTTATGGCTTACGTGCTAGACAGCGACTTCGTAGTGAGTTCGAGTTCTAGTCACGCTATTCCATTCACATACAGACTCATATCCTTAGAATAGATATGAACTTCCCTTATCTTACCAACTATGGGGTAAATAGTATCACTGCTGTTCTTCAACAAGGTTGGACTTTGGCATTAAATAATTCACGAAGGTTGACATGCCATTAAAAAATAACCAAACATCTGAAATCCGTCGTTTGGCATTCATAGTCTTCAGTCGTGAAATGAAAATGTTTTTGATGATTGCCGAAGGTCAAAACCCATAGTTATATATATTCATTCACAGACAGATCTGTTTCGTTCTATCAGAACTCATCAGTGCGGCTAGACAGGCTAGATTCCCGAAGCTGGGATCGAAACCCCGTTGACTCAAACGTCAATCAAAGATTCTACCACTCAGCCACGAGGAAACCAGCGCAAGCGAAGGAAATTTAAACGGTTATGAATCATAATTGTTATTGTTTACATATATCCGCTTAACGGCTACCGAGAGTTCGATTCATATGAAGAGCCTTGCATATACGCTAATGGCAACACAATTACTTCATTCGCTAGAGAGCTCAACCCTACAAGGGTAGGGGAGCATATATATATATATATATATATATATATATATATATATATATATATATATATATATATATATATATATAAGTTTTTTCTATCAACGTTTATGAGTC
The DNA here is from genome assembly GCA_963585895.1 of Sepioteuthis lessoniana. Lineage (NCBI taxonomy): Eukaryota > Metazoa > Mollusca > Cephalopoda > Myopsida > Loliginidae > Sepioteuthis > Sepioteuthis lessoniana. The sequence goes on along the minus strand of OY757916.1, from coordinate 79,613,184 downwards.
TATATCTTGTTCATTGTCTGTCGCTCTCTCTGTCTGTCTATATATATACATATATATATAGGTAGATAGTTTATTGAGAGCTAGATAGCAAACGGAAAACATTCATTATCCTGGTTCTTGGAAACTGTTCAAAGGGCTCCAACTCCGATTGGCATCACCACCACCTTCATGTTCAGCAATTTTCAATTCTCTTGTTAAGGAGGATGAAGGAACTGAAGACGAGAGGAATAATCGAAATTGTTCTGACCACAGCACCGTTAAAACCGGATACAATACTTAGAAGATTACCAGAGACTTGAGGAAACTTGCTGTCACTCAGATTTCAGCGAAAATCACTTGTAAAAACTTGCATTAAAAATTTGCTTGAGAAAAATAATACTTTCGTTTTCCATTGTTTTTCTTTTCTGTTGTGGTAACATCTGAAAACATTTGATATTCATAATTTTTACTTTTCTGCTATTTAAAATTCTTAAATGCCTCATATCGCCATAGGAGGGTCTCAGTGGGAACTGATTGTTTTTAAATATTATTAGCAATACAATTGGAGAGCATTTATGTATTCTTCAGGTAAACAAGCCATCAGCAAACGATACAATCAGCCGATCAACTGGCGACTCAGCCGCATAAACTGAGCGTCAGTCCATCCCATGAGTGACCAAAACGGAAAAAAAAGAAGTATTTTAAAACGCGCTTACATTATTTTCTATTCATGAACATGTGTTTATTCTGGATTCATTTCCTTAAAGATTACCACCCCACCCTAAAAAAAAAACAATAGCAAAACATCCAACAAAATGTAAAACAAGAAAAAAAATCCCGTAAAAAGAAAAAAAGAAAAGAAAAGAAATATGAAGTAATCCCAGACGTCTTAGGTTTTATGACGTAAACACTGGGTGACTGCAAAACCAGGAATGTTGTGGGATTTATTCGTTTTATTTTTTCTATTTTAAGATTTTGTTTTAATGAAGAATTCATCTTGGGTTTCAGCAATATTTCTTCGTTTCCTTCTTTCCCTTATGAATATTTAGGACCATAAAGCGGACAGTTCGCATTAAAAGTTTAAATATAATGAAATATCATCTTGCAAGATATAAATTTGTATTCTTCATTTCAATAAAGACACCTGCCATATTTGTTAAAAGATATTTTAAAACGAAAACCAAATAAAGGAATGTTATTTTTGTGTTCGTTAATTATTTAATGAAAATGAATAAATCGTACGGTCTTTTGGAGGTAAAACATAAAGCAAAATGTTCTGCGATCTCAGAAAGAGAATAAATACAATATGAAATTATTTGCAATTATTGTCTGTGGGAACGAATGGCAGTGCAACACGTAATGAAATTAGGAAATAGTTTTAATGACAGTGACATTTAACCTGGGATATTTTCAATATAATCTTATTTTTAAAACTCAACGAAAACTCAACGCAGTTATAGCGAGTGACTCTTAATGTTAGCAATTTTTCTTGTATTCATAACATTTTTATAATTTTATAGTATAGGCTAATTTTCAAAAAGAGCTACCTATCAAATAGAGGGTCACACACACACACACACACACACACACACACACACACACACACACACACACACACACACACACACACACACACACACACACACACACACACATTCTGTTTTGGTATTTGATGCAGAGGGCTGATATTTAAAAAGTGTGGTAATGATAATTATGATTATGTCAATTGTGGACTTTTCTGTTTCGGCTGACCACAAAGTAGAATTGAAAGAGAACGAAAAGAAAGATAAGTACGTCGACCTTGCTAGAGCACTGAAAAATATGGAACATGAAAGTGACGGTGATACTAATTGAAATTGGTGTTATTGGTACAGTCAGCAAAGAATTGGTACAGAGACTGGAGGACTTGGACGAGTGGAGATCATTTAAACTACAGAATAGTTGAGATCGGTCAGAATTATGAGAAGAGACCGGGAGACTTGATGAGACTTGCTGTCACTCAAACTCGAGTGAAAGACCATCAGCTAACGCAGGTGTAAAAAAAAACTCTCAAATGAGGAACATAATAATAAAGAAAAAATCTCGGCCAGAAGACCAGACCTTGTGTAAATCAATAAAAAAGAATAGAACTTGTCAATTAGAAGATTTTGCCGTTCCAATCAACCACAGAGTAAAAATTAAAAGAAACGAAAAAAATTATGAATACTGAAAAAGATACGGAACATGGAAATGATCCCAATTTCAGCTGGTACGCTTGAAACGGTTCACAAAAGTTTGGAAAGAAGACTGGAAGTATTTGAAATTTGAGGAAAAATCGAGGCTATCCAGACCACAGCATTGTTAAAATCATCTAAAATACAGAGGACAGTACTGGAGACTTGCTGTCACTCAGAGAAAGATCACTTGTTAAAACTCATGGGAAAACTCTCAAGGAGTAAAATAATGATTATCAGTTTTTGATTTATTAATCTCCAACCAATATTTTCATGTTCAATAATACTTATTCAAATAGACGTTTGATATTCAATATAGTTACTACAATGGATAATTCATGTTAATCCAATTATTTAAATGGCATTTTTTCGTTAGTATAACGTTATGTATTTTTTACGTTATTTTTTATTTGAAAAATACATAAATACAAACGTCTTAAAACTGTTTTTTGTGATATTTTAAATGTGCTTAAATAGTTATAAATATTTACTCTTTTTCGGATACTGTGGTTTACGCAGGTGCATTTGTGGTTTATCTTCTGGCTGCATTTCCAATGTCAAAACTCTTCTATATTTAGTTCCGAAGTAAACAATGTTTTGTATTCGGCAATTTCACTGAGAATTAGCTGTATTTTTTTCAATATTTCTCTTCTCAAATCTTGCAGAGAAAGCTAAAAGATTATTGGTTTTATTAACTAGTTGTTTATAACATTAATTAAGTTCAGCTTTGTTCGACACTAGTCATTTCGTTATGATCAGCAGAAAAAAAGGGTCGTTTTCCAGTCAAATCGGAATGATATGTCTGTCTTTAAAATTCGAACACTGGTCCCAACTGTCGGAGGCAGCTATGCATCTCTCTTAACAAAAAAGTACGTTTCAAAACTACAGATACTTACGGAGGTGGTTTAGAAAGCTATGAGACCGTTCTTTTTCTTAAGATTTCTGTTTGAATAACAGAATTTAAGTTAAGCTGAGTAATTTTGTTCTTTGATGCGTGTCTTTGGCTATGCGTATCGTGATGATGGAATATCAAATCAAATTCAGTATCAAACTACAGGATAATGCAAGAAAAATATTTAATAAGTGAAAGCTGGCGTATGGGGATCAAGCTTGAATACCTCCACGGGTTTTTAAGTAGCATAACATTTCTTTGGACGTTCGAGAGATTGTGGAAGAGGAATGCTGTTATGATCGATCGGTCAATTCACGAAATGAGGAAAATATAATAAAATCGAGGACGCTCATCAGAATTCATTGACATTTGGTTGTAAGAATGATTAGTGAGGAATTAACATTGATTAATTCTTTTTCAATCAGGACTAGTAACATAAAATATAAAGTTGAAAACAAAAAACGAGAACAATCTCATTATTTTCTAAACACATACCCCACCAAAAAAAACAAAACACTTTTTAATTTCTTGACTTCTGTGAACGTATTTTTTGTCCTAGCTCTACGTTACTCACCTGATTTAAGCCAGAAACTATTTTCTGTTCTCAAAAATTAAACCCAAGTCTGTGGTTGCCATTTGGGAACTTGTAAGACAGTGTCAATTAAAGAATTCCAGCATTGTTTTTAGGTTTTGTATAGTTTCTTTGTTTAATGACAAATAAAACTTGGTGGTTATTTAATGCCAACGCCGTTCTTATAGGAGAACGGAAGTAATACTATTTAACTCATAGATGGGGGTATAAGGGGTTCATACCCTTCCTAATGGTAGTAGTCCAAAAAGCGAACGTAATAGAGTAACTGCAGTTCAAAATCGCTTAATTCGAGGTCACCGTTCATCACTTTTACCACTAAGTCACACAGACTGTTTGCAGGAAAGATAACTCTATCTTTGTCGGTGTATGACCTCTCAAAGGAATTATTTTATCATTTAATTAATCATTTTTTTACATATTTACTCTTATTACTGTACAGACTGACATTAGGCAACTTTTAATTTGGAATCAGGTAATTTGAGAAAATGAGACAATAAAGATAGCGTTGAGTTTAAGTGAGATATACTTACTTGCCTAGAAAATCACCATTCGAAAATTTAGCTATTTACCCTGGCTGTACTACTTTTTACACCTGGCACCTGTAAAGAGTTAGAAAGTCTTTAATCCAGAAAATTTTCTGCTTTATATTTTTAGCGCTAAATAGGATAAGTTTCCTGCCAAGCTTATCACAAAGACTTTTTAAATAAACGTATTTAGTTAAGCCTTTGTGTCTAGATGACATTAGGAACCTTTGTATTTCCTTAACTTCATTGAAAAAACATAACTATCTTATCAGTACGCAATTTTTACTTTAAATGACCGTATTTCGTTTATTCTTTATAACTTGTTCTAATATTTATGATGATTGATTGCTTTTAATGGCATGTCAGTCCGTCCGGGATTATTCCATATCAAGATGTTAGGGAATTGCGTTAACAGTATGTTCATATTTACATTTTTGTGAAGTTGTTCCTTAAGGTTTTTTTTACACACTATCCTATCGAATACAAATGGTTTTTATAGAGATGTATGTGACCCCTAGTTGGGACCCAAACAAAGACCATCCTACTGGAGGAGATGTGATTGTTTTTAAGGAAGAAAATAAGCAGCATTTTTAGAACAAGCAAAGGAAAGTTTTTTTGTAGAGTCAGAAACATCTGAGCAGGATGGAATCATGAAACTGTTGGAAAGATATCAGATTTCGGAACTCAACGGTAAATTTGTTGATTCAACAAAGTTAAAAATCGACGAAAAGGCCATTATTTTACTTAAAATGAACGATGTTTTAGGTAAATTCAGTATTAGTTGAATTTGAAGAGGGATCTATTTGTTCAGGCCATTCAAATTTTCATTTCTTTTGATTAAAATATTCAGGTGTATTTAAAGCATTATTGATAGAAAGCGAATAATGAAGTAGTTTTCATCTTATAATTTTCCATTGTTTATCCGAGTTATCTGAGTAACATGAAGTCTCCTCAAGTATCTTGGACTCTTCTCAGTATTCTAGCCAATCTTAATAATGCTGTAGTTTGGATGGTCTCTACTTGTCTTCTTATTTCCAATTCTTCCAGTTCCAGTACCAATCCTTTAGTGATTGTACCGAGTGCACCAATTACAATCGGCATCACCGTCACTTTAATGTTTCATAGTTTTTTTCAGTTCTCTTGCAATGCCTCGGTATTCATCTCTCTTTTTGCTCTCCTTCATTTTTAACCTGTGGTCAGTCGGAACGGCAGGATCACTTTTTTTTATTGACTATCACTTGGTCTGGTCATCTGGGCGAGATTAGGTGATCGGTTTGTATCTTAAGATCCCAGGGAAGTTTGTGCGTCTAATTTTCCCGGACGGATTCTAGGTTGTGCATCTACCATTTGTTCATATAGCCAAATTTAAACTTCTTGCATATATATATAATTCTAATATCTCCTTTTTCTTGACACATACAGTTTGTTTATGCCATTTATGGGATGTAAAGCCTTATGCATCATCATGAGTTTTCTTGTTTTTTTATCCATTTGTAGAAGCTCTTCTCTGGTACACATTAAGAATGGTCCCGATTATCTTACAAGAGGGACGGCCCAGGTATTTATCCCTTTGATGAGTTTTCCGCTAATTTTGATAATTACAAAGAGCTTTATCTTGAATATTGAGTACTGTTACAGAAAATACTGCCAGACAGCCATGAATTAATCTCTCTCTCGCTCTCCTAATATATATATATATAGGCATCCACACACATATATATATATATAGTCACACACACACACACACACACACACACACACACACACACACACACACACACACACACACACACATATATATATATATATAGGATTAAATAATTCAAGAAAAAGAAATACATATTTTTAGATATATAAGGTAAATTGAAATTTTAAGAATAGAAAAATCAGATCAGCTTCTGTTTTCTTAAAGATTTATTTGTGATAGCAATAGTTGTAGTAACAATAGTTGATGTGACCAGCGAACACACTTACATGGAGAAACTTGCGATGTACAAAGTAGATAATGTTGCTTTGATATTTCGAGTACTCCTTTCCTCTTATGTTACATCAACATGACACTTTCGGCTTTACAGGCAAACACATATTGAGCTTTACAAGCAAACAGATATTGAGTTAGTGTCGGAAAGATGCAGGGTAAGTCACCTCGACAGAGTAGTTGACGTTATACCAACATATATATTTATTTTTCCATTGTTGGATATATATATATATATATATATATATATATATATATATGTGTGTGTGTGTGTGTGTGTGTGTGTGTGTGTGTGTGTGTGTATAGCACTAACCAACAGACATCTTCCGATGTAAGGAAGATTCTCACAGATAATACAATGATTTTATACAAAAACAATGAAAAAAAAAACGATTACAAATCCTCTAGCCAATATACATAAAAAATGAAAACAAACAAACAAACAAACAAACATAAATAAAATAGCATTTAACACAGGCACCAACATATTGAATATTTTTGATAACTAAAAATCACTGACTCTATTGTTAAACCTTTTTCTAACCAAACGTTAAAAAGAAAACCTTGAAAACATTCCAACCGACAACTTCAAAACAAAATGCTAGAAATAATTAAAACAGTAAAAACTCAACAGTCAACTCAAAACTACACTATCACTGATGAAGACCAAATGTATGGTCGAAAGTGCTTGGACGGAAGATATGGGACTATTCCTTACCATCTACATCCTGACAAAGAACAATAACAAGCAGACTTTGAAAAATGAAATTAGAAATAATAAACAAACCGTGTTCCATCGTCCTTAACAAAACTTGCTTGAATAACTTGCTGCCTAAATATACACTCTTTCAAATATATATATGTATATATATCGGAAAGTCAATAAAAGTGAGTTAACTGAAAGTGGTCGATGTAGAGTTTTTATACATGTGGCAACTGAGAAAATTCGCACTAAGAGCACATGAAGGAAAACAACTATCATAAAAAATACAAGAAATATGGTAGTTCAAAACAATAGAGTTAGACAACAATAGTTTTTCTGTAGAAAATTTATTGCTTGTTCATATGGGCTTAAGAATATTGTTTACCATTTTTACAATTCAGTAATTTTTCATCGGAGCGTCTATCAGAGAGCAAATTCAATAAATACTGAAACAAAGAGAACTGCCAGCATATATTGTTGTGATTTGTTGAGTAGTCTAAGGAATTCAAATTAAAATCATTTCAAAACAACTTCAGATCTTATCCAGTTCTTTATTTTCCTACAATGGAGGTACAGATATCAGATGCTTCAGGTATATAAATGAAAATGTAATTTTAACGGGTACTGTGCAACTTTATATATATATATATATATATATATATATGTGTGTGTGTGTGTGTGTGTGTGTGTGTGTGTGTGTGTGTGTGCGTGTGCGCGTGTGTGGGTGCAGGGATTCATACCACGATTACACACGTACTATTAGTTGGTATAAAAACAAATGAATTGATTAAAAAGAAATAAAGCAAAAAAAAAGAAAAGAAAAAAAAAGGAAGGCAAAGAAAATTAAAATTTTTTAAAAGAATCCTTGATTTTCCCAATAGTATTTAATCCACAGTTCATAGAAAGGTGTGTGTATTAGTGTTCATTTTAGAAAAATGGTCACATCTTTCAGCAACATTTGTCCAGTGTCTGTAGGGCAGAAAATAAGCTATAAAAATCCGTTTATGTAGACTTCTTTCCATAAGGAATTCGTTATTTCCGTTTAATGATAATATTTTCTCTCAATTTTTTTTTTTTGCTTGAGAAGAGCTTTTACTTGTATTGTTTTGATAAGATGAATAGCAGGACAGCGATGATTTCAGTTGCAACTATCAAACTATTGAAATGCAGAAATGCATGAAAACGATGGCGTCAAAATATACACCAAGCGGAATGCAAATACTATTTTTTTCTTCATTTTTGCAAAGTTTTGTTGAAAGAAGCGAAACTTGACGAATGAAATAAAAAGAAGAAACATACACTAAACACCCCAGCAAAAAAGCAAAAAAACCCAACCAACCAACCAACCAACCAAACAAACAAACAAACAAACAAACAAACAAACAAACAAACAGACCAAACTTCTGTATATAATATATAAAGAAATATGATTTTGAAGTGTGTTAAAAAGTAAAGGGTAAGAGCTGTATTACCAAGACGGAAACCATCAATGAACGAAACGTTAATTATCTTCAAATTCGTCCCCTTGGAATTCAACATACTTATTCCAGTGAGTTTCCTATTAATCGAATCAGCTCTGGATCTCTTCTTTTGATGAGGTATGAAGCAGTGAGGTCGTATTTCTTTTAGTATCCAACACCTTCTCAAAATATCTTACTCTTGATATTAATTTTCAGTTCATCAACTGAAAATAGTCGAACGGAAGGAGTTATATCAGGTGTGTATGGACAATGTAATACTTTTTCTATCATGAATTTTGTCAAAGATATTACTTTCAAAAAGTATGTAAAAAAGCGAATCTCCAGTCAAAGTACCTTTGAATCTCACCTCTCTCTTTCTCTCTCTCTCTCTCTCTTTCTCTATCCTCCCCCCACAAATATACATATATAAATATATTTTTTGTTGGTCCAACGAGAGAAAAGTACATATTTGAAAAAGAATTGGTCAACAAATGAATTTGAATGGGGTACTTCATGTTCTTATTTCATATAATCACGCCCCACACGTGTTTCGGACTTCGTGGTTCTCTTCAGGAGATAAATAATATGAAGGGTTTTCTCTACTTTTTTGCTTTACTTTGAAGCTTCACACACGCACTCAGAACTGCAAACATATCCACACAGATTATTTTATAATATATCTATGACGTTAAACTCAGAAGAAAAAAAGAAAACGATAACCGCATGTATATTAAATGCGTATTCAAATGTTCCGACACATATTCAACTCAAAGGGGAAGACAGAGAAAAGAAAGAAAAAACAATTGGGTGTTCGTGCATTCATGCGAATATACACACACAAACACGCAAAGTAGATACTTGTAGATAATACATATATAAACATTGAGTAATAGGAATCACAGGCCGATCAAAATCTTCGCTGTAAAATAACCTTCATTGTAAAAACTATATATATATATATATATATATATATCATCCAATGAAAACAGTCGAACGGAAGGAGTTATATCAGGTGTATATGGACATTGTAGTACTTTTACTATCATGAATTTTGCCAAAGATATTACTTTCAAAAAGTATGTAAAAAAGCGAAGCTCCAGTCGAAGTATATATATATATATATATATATATATATATATATATATATATATATATATATACAGAGAGAGAGAGAGAGAGAGAGAGATGGAGATATAGATCCTATGTTAAAATGGGAAATTGTGAAAAAATGTAGTAAAAATAAGGGATGGGATAGATATTGTAAACAGTGTATGGACGAAAAATTAGCTACATATAATAAACCAAAGGAATTACTAAACCAAAGGCCGGAAATATCTAATATTTGTAGAGGAAAAATTGGTTAGTTCGTGGATTGATAAAAATTGTTCAACGTAGAAAAAAGAAGAAAAAACATTTTGTTGGTTTTTGAATAAAGTGCTTTTTAAAAAAATTTATATGCTAATTTCTGTATAGGTGAAGGGTCTTTTTAATCAATAAATGTATTTTATCCTAACCCACTTTGCTAATGCGATCCTGAAGAGCCGTTTAGGTAAAACCTTGGTAACTTGTTATTGGCTATGTAGGAATTATTTTCATTATATATATATATATATATATATATATATATATATATATATATATATATAGATTACTCTTTTTTTTATTCCTGTAACTAAAAATTTTATTTGAGGAGAGGCATTATCAGGATGTATATATATGTATATGTATATATATGTCTCATGTTTATGCTACACCTCAAATAAAATTTATATATATATATATATATATATATATATATATATATATATATATATATATATATATATATATATATACATATATATATATATATATATGTACTACAAAACTAACTTTTGGCGCCAAATGGCTTTCCAAAAAGAGAGAAAAATGATACAAAACTTTCTTTGAAGTGATTTCAACCGCCATGAGAAATGTCCAGGGAGACACCTGAAAAACCCAACCTTTTCTGGGTAAAATGACAGACGAATATATTGATCAATCTAGTCAATCATTATCGTCTGGTCGGGTTTTGATCGGGTAAGTTTATTGTTCAGCAGAAAAGGAAGACTCAAGAAGTACACGGTTGAAATGGGTAAAAGAATGAAAGAAAGAAGCAACAACATGAAGAGTGTTATCCAAACCAACAATAAAGAATGATTCAAATTATTCGTCCAACGAAATTAGATTACAATCTTGATATATATATATATATATATATATATATATATATAGATATATGAATGTGTATGTGAACGTGTAAGTGTACGTGATTAACTTTATCCATGGGCTATTGCTATTTCCAAAATAACCCTTGTCTTAGAGACCACTATAACGCAGGCCTCTCCCTATGCCATTGGTATAATGAAATTCAAACTCTCGGACCAGGCTTGCTTCATTATTCTTGCTGTGTCCTATCCGAAATAACACTTAACTCTCAGACCGATGGCCCGAGTTGTACTTGTCTGAGTGTGTGTGTGTATGTGTTTACGTATGCAGATATTCACCAATTACAATTTGAATATCTATCTATCTATCTATGTTGTGTGCATATCCATTTATTAAAATGTAGGGATGTAAATATTTTTAAGTAATCAACTTATCCTAAGGATTTTGAAACAATTCAGTTGAACATTGAGAGAAATTGAGCAAGGGAAGGGTTATGAACAACATCGAGTAAGATGCTGGATGAGAGAGAGAGAGAGAGAGAGAGAGAGAGAGAGAGAGAGAGAGAGAGAGAGAGAGAGATGAGTTCACAAGTAAATAGAAGGAACAAAATTTAAAGGCTGTATCGAAACGGAGACCGGTGTAAAAATTGGTGCGAAAAATTCCCAAGAGGTAAAATTATATTTGTATTTGTATTAGTAGTAAAACTATTTCACAATGCTTAAGAAAAAAATTAACATCTTGTTCAAAGAAACTAGGAATGAAAAATAGCAATACAACTACATTACTGAAGGTTGTTATTGATTACTAAGCATTGTTTAGTCTGGTATACAGACCTTAATTTGGTTTACAAAGTGGTCTTCCAGATAAAAACTGAGTAAGCTTATCGCTCTTACCTTCGGTCATATGGCAGTGACTGATGCTTTCAACATGATCATCAGTCTCTCAAATACGAAGTACAGGTTAAGTTTAACGGAAGACGTCGTTTATTGGACACCAGGTGAGGATCGAACTTACGACTCAAAAGCCAAGCTTGCAAACAATTACATAAAGACGAGGTGCCCTTCAAACTTTTTGATTGTACATTTCGTTAAGAAAAATATTAACCATTAAGGAGAGGTAGCTCTTTAAAACTCTTTTCTTTGTCAATTGAATTTGGTGGTCTATGAATCACAAAGATTGCATTATGTAATGTAAATATCAGGCATTGAATAAATCTGTCACGATTAGTACAACTTTTAATAAAGTATAGACAACTGTTAACAAAAGAATGTGAACAAGTAATAATAGAATAGATATTTTTCGCGAAGAACCAGATTGGTAACTAGTGTTAGAAGATGAGGTTAAGAAAGCGAGTTCTATCTTTCGAAAAGTCTTTTATTAGAACTAGATTTAAAGAAAGATTTTTCAGTAATGTTATGCATAAAAGTAATTCCATTGTTTGAATGCATATGTTTTTGTTTAGGCTTAGTTGCATTTTCCTAAATATAATACACAATATAGCCCAGTGGCGTCTCATAAAGGAGTGTTTATTTATATATATATTCCGGAAAGTTCCGTCTGATTAGCTAATGAATTACACCAAGACACTGAAAACAGTTCTCGTAAGATTCAAGATGGTTGAATACTTTCCAATCAGACAATATATATATATATATATATATATATATTTGGTTGAGTCATAAATAATTTCCATTTTAGTAAAATAAGGTTCATAATATATATAATTATATCATATATATATAATCTGTTATATTCATTACATGTATAAGTTGGTTGGTTGGTTGGTTGGGTTTTATGGCATATCAACCTTTGTAGGTTATTTAATGCCAAATCCGTTTTTATGCAAATCGTCTGTTGTATTTCAAACAATTCCCTTTAGCATGAGTACACAGTTTTATTGTCAAAACATTTCTATTTCAAGCTATTCAGTTTATTCAAACAGTTCTAATTCAGCTACTTCAGTTTAGTATGAGTACAGGTTTTGTTTACACACTGTAAATGTCAAATCAGTTTAGTGTAAGTACAGTTTCAATGTAAGTACAGTTTAATTGTCAAAAAAATTCTATTTCAAGCTGATCGATTTAGTCAGAATTATAATTCAAACAAGTTTTTCTTATAGCATTAAAAAAAACCTGTGGTCATTTTTCTTCACAGTTAAGAATTCAAGCATTTCTATCCAGTATAAATCATTCTATTTACTTTTCCTCATTTGTTTGCGCACAGTTAAATTATTACGAGAGTTGTAACATATATAAGTTACGACATTCATTATATATATATATATATATATATATATATATATATATATATATATATATATATATATATATTGAATTGAGTCAAAAATAATTTCGATTTTACTGAAATATAATCCATTCATGATTTAATTATGAATAAATTTTAACCAGTAGTATATTCACCATCATTTTAAATCATCTTTTGCCCTTTATTAGGTCGTTTGTTGATTCCTCACTTGCAAAATTCAGCTGGTTTCTCTTATTTACGAGTGCGGGACATTTTCTTAGAAGAATTTAATGCACACGATGCATTTGTTTAGAGTATAAGTCTGCATTGAGTGTCTGATTGTTGTTTAATGTGAATAATACCGTGGTGATCTCACCATACACATAGCATAACCTTTCTTCCATGAAGCTTGTCAATCCACTGTTTTTCGGGTAAAACATTTTCATAAAAGACCCATTTTTGTTGAAGATCAGAATAAATTGCTGAAATACAAATAATACCCCGAGTGGTGCAATGGTTAACGAAGTAAACTAGTAGATCATTGACATCGGATAACTCATATTTACTTCTGGCCTAGTGCCGAGTTAAGCTAAGTTAAGTTAAGTATTAATAAATGACTATTATTACTACCACTTCTATATACTTGAAAAAAATTATGGAAAAACAGGAATAGATAAATACATTATTACTACCAGAAACATTTACAAATTTTTAATTCTAATTTTTTTTAATCCAATATTCAATCGATGTTATTTGTGTTACTTTCTCTTGGCTTTTTAAAGGTAACTTGGAAAAGAAGTAAACCGAAAAAAACACATTTAGTTATTAATCTCTATCGTCAATCGCTTCCCACAGGTCCTCAGGGTCACATCCCGTATCGGCTCAGAGCTGTTGTATGTAGGTTCTTGCTGGTCGTCCTGCCTTTGCTCGTCCATGTGAAGAAGTCCATAGGAGTACATCACTAATGAGTTCGTCCCTACTTCTCCAGCAGTGTCCCGCATATCTGGTTCGTCTAATTTGGATAGTTTTCGTGATGGGTGGTAAGTGGCCGTACAGCAGCTGCTTTGTGGAGTGCTACCTCCAGGAATTGTTCAATATTGCTCACAGCATTTTTGTGTAGTTGTCATCAAGCTTTTTCTCCATACGTTTAGTTAGCGTCCATGTAGTGCATCCCTACAGCAGTATCGACATGACCACTGATTGGAAGAAACTGCATTTCATTTTATCGGTCAGGTCTGACTTCCATATGACCTACAGCCTATCGCTAGCTGTTTACGCCTTTGCTAGTGGCGTGTTCATGCCTGTCTCAGTTTATGAGACCCTGGTTCCTAGGTAGGTGAACTTGTCTACTAGTTTCAGAGAGCTACCGTTTAGTGTGGAGATGTCGCCTGTTTGATTAAAGCACATATATTCCGTCTTGTGTGCATTGACATGGAGGTCTATGGCTGCAACTGCTCGTTCCAGACTATGTAGCAGGGCTTCTGCTTAAGCGAATGTATTTGCCAGAAACACTATGTTATCGGCGTAGTCCGCGTCGGTAATTGTTTTTGCGAGGTATCTTCTGCTTCATTCATTTGTAAGCTTGGAATCGTTTTCTTTCATTCTGTCTATAGATATTCTAAGCACGTAGTCTAGACAGATGATAAAGAGGTATGGGGCTAATGTGTCTCCTTGCAGCACCCCTGCTACAATGTCGAAGTAGTCTGTGTCTCCATCCGGGGAGCGGACTTTTACTTTCGTGTTTCTATATAGCATCATTATGGCTGTGACGGGTTCTTTTGGTAGGCCGTAGGCGAGTAGTATTTGCTCCATCTTTCCTCTGTGTATGGAGCCAAAGGTCTTGGCGAAGTCGACAAATAATATTGTTGCCTCTAGTGTTTTTCACGAACATCTTCAAGAATTCGACAGATAGTCAAAATTTGGGACGTCGTGGATCTATTTCTTCGAAAGCCATTTTGGTTCTTCCTACGTATGTTCTCAATTTTAGGTTCTATGCGATTTCGTAGTAGAGCATTGTATATCTTGGCTGATATGAATGTAAGTGTTATACCTCAGTAGTTCTTGGCTAATCCATGGTCACCCTTCTTAGGGAAGGGGAGGATGCATCCCTTCGTTCATCTGTCTATTGGGTTTTAATTATATACGGCATTACAGTGTCGGTGCTGTATGTCGTCGAATTCCATGGTCTTCTATACTTCCAGGGTTATTTCATCAAGCCCTGCTGCTTTTCTGCTTTTAATTTTACTTAGTACTGAGTCGAGATCTTCTTGCATAAACTGTCCTAGTTTGATGTTTACTAATAATTCTCGTGATTGGTTGATGTGTAATTTTCGGTGGGTTTCCGAGTAAATTATCGAATTGTTGTTTCCATAGTTGTATTCGTTCTTCTTGGCTAATAACTTTCAGTTTAGATTTCGCAGTGCTCTTCCTTCTGCTCACTTCCTTTACCGTTTGCCACTCTATCTTAGATTGTCTATCTTCAACCGAGTCTAATCTTATCGATCTAATTTTCAGGGCATTGGTATTGGTTGGGTTCTTATATATATATATATATATATCCATGCTCATATGTGACTGTATATATCAATTTATGCTAATTTACATCTATCTATCTATCTATCTATCTATCTATCTATCTATCTATCTCAGTTTTATGAGAAACTCTTTTGTTAAAATCTGAAAGTCGACTTGCTAGTTAGCTATGTTAGACAACCTTGGTACTATAAAGACAAGCAATCACTTGTGGGAATCCATCTTTTTTCTATTCCATTATTCTAGACTTTATCAAATTTTCTTGATCAATGGAGATTTTGACTGAATTGTCAAGGTTATTTCAAGAGAATAAAATGACTTTTTTTGTTGATTGCCACAAGAATAATGCAATTGAACCGTTTATAAGTATCCTATCCAATAGTAAAAAATAGAGAAGAAAGAAAAAGTCAACCTAAGAATAGTAGATATGTTTTAAATACAAAAATATATTAATAATTTAAAAGAAAGTTTTTCCTACGTACTTTATTTCTCTCTCTTATATATATATATATATATATATATATATATATATATATATATATATATATGCGTGTGTATATGTACATTATGTTGTGCTAAATGTTTCTAGGTATTTTATTTGCTAATTCTATTTTCGAAATAAATTCATAAAATCATTATTCTTTCATCCAAATATTTTCTGTGGGACGATTTTACGTCATATTTCAGCTTGACAGCGTATCTCATCATAAAAAAAACAAACATTTCCAGTTTTGAAGTGATAAAACCTTAAAGGAATCTTTTGAATTTAATTGAAACGCAGAGAAGCGTAGCCAGTAGAAAAAAGTGATCATTTGAAGATAAAGGGCAGTAAAGCTCATTTCAATTCTTTGATTGTTTTCTTGTGTCATATTTGCAACGTGAAAGAAGAAGTTGTCAGACAGCAAAATCATCTGCCCAGAAAACGGTTTCTTCTGTACTAATGAATTAGGAAAACAAGTAAATTTGTCTTTATTCTTCTACAAGTTCATATATGCTTAATATGATGTCTTATCTTAGAGTTTGCTTAATTCCTCAGTTTTTGTTTTGTAGTCTTTAACAGTTTTGGGTTTTGACCTAAACATCATTTCTTTTAAATTTTGCAAACCGTTTTCAAAACCTGTCTGAACGTATCATGTGTTAAATAAAAGGCTAAGAAATCCATTCATGGCTTAGGCTATTCTTATTTAATGAATAAACTGTATTGAGCTTTATATTCGATCATGATTTTCTTGAAAAATAAAGTAAAATTATTACTTTCTTACAATAAATTATCAAAATAGCAAAAAATGTCTAAACTCTTAAGACACTTCAAAGATCCCTCTTATATTCAACAATGATGGTCAGGTGATCTTAAACGTATCTTTTGGAACACACACACACACACACACACACACACACATATATATATATATATATATATATATATATATATATTTGTAAAGCATATTAAGTTTAGTTCTCGGAGTTTAACATTCAGGTATTTAAATGTGGTCGAAGGCATTTCAACCAGCGGCCTATATATATATATATGTATATATGGAAATAAATAATAGTGAGTAATCCGATAATATATAGAGAAAATTGATAAAAAGGTAATCTACCTTGATTACCTTGTTATCAATCTCTCTCTCTCTCTCTCTCTCTCTCTATATATATATATATATAGTTATATATACCCTGAAAGTGCATAAATGCATTCAACAAACTCATATCAATCAGAGGGTACATGGCATAGTAAGAAAATATTTTCATGATTGCACTTTGAAACCATCTCCAATCTCTGGTGAAACAATTTAATCGTCTGAAGATCACTGCATAGCATGAAACTGGGTATCAATTTCATGTTTGCGTAAACAAAGATTAAATTGTTGCTTTGCTTAAATATTGAGTTCTTTTAATTTCTGAAAACTGCTGTTCAGTTAATTTAATTAAAATGTTAACTGACGTGTTAACTGATTTATTGTATATATATATATATATATATATATCGAATTGAGTCATAAATAATTTCCGTATTTTAAAAGAAAGTTATAACAATGTATTTCAAACTTCTAATGTCTTAAACGCAACCGGAAATTAATTGATTAGCGAGTGTCCTTCCCGGACATTCTTATTTCAGTAGTAAAACAGTGCGCATCATAAGTTCATTTATGATCTCATGTCTCTAAAATGGAGTAACTGAAAATGCATAATCAATATGTAATGTTGTGGGAGTTTAAGAATAACAGAAACAGCTATGAAAATTGGTAGTGTTTATGATCAATGATCCATTACTGACTACCAAGTTTAAAATTGGTTTTCCAAGTTTCGACACGTCATTGAGAGATAAATCCAGATGTGGTAGCTCATCAGACATCGATCAAGATGCTTTAAGAATATTGATGGAAAGAAATCCGCGCCTAAGTACTCAAGAATTAACACTCGATATAAACACATCCCAATCCACAATCTGCGACCACTTGAAAAAGATAAAAAGTGAGCAAGCTTGGTGTTTGGCTTTTTCGTACTCTTAGTAAACATTATAAGGAAGATCACATATTCATAACGCTAACAAGTCTTCTTTCAAAGCTGAAAAATGACATGTTTCTCAAAAATATCATTACAGATGACGAAAAATGGGTCTTTTATGAAAATGTTTTTCACAAAAACCGTGGATTGACATGGATGAATCTTTGGAGCCAACCCCAAAAGTCGAGCTTCATTGAAGAAAAGTAATATTATGTGTATGGGGAGATCACCACGGTATTATTCACATTAAACAACAATCAGACACTCAATGCAGACTTGTACCCTCAACAAATGCAATGTGTGCATTGAATTCTTCTAATAAAATGACCCGCACTAGTATATAATAGAAATTAACTGAATTTCGCTTGAGATGAATCAACAAACAACCTAATAAACGGCAAAAGATGATTTAAAATAATGGTGAATATACTATTGATTAAAATTAATTCATAGTTAAATCAAGAATGAATTAGTTTCCATCTAATTACACTATATACGTTCTGAATGTGAATTTTGTTATATGCCTGCAAGGGAATAAGTGATGTAACAATAGCCATAAAGCCAGCACTCACACAGATTTATATGATATTCCTCATATATTCTATGCAAGAATAATCCACACACAGTCTTCTGAGGCTGTGTGGATATTACGGAGTATATATATATATATATATATATATATATATATGTCTATTTGGAAAATACCCAGCCATTTTGAATCGCACAAGAACCGTTTTCGGGGTTTGGTGTAATTCATTAGCCAATCAGACGGAACTTTGCAGGATATATGTAAATAGACACTTCTTTGCGAGACGCGGCTGAGCTAGATTGTTTGTTGTAGTCATTATGAAAATGCATCTGCACATTGACACATTACAGGCAGGGTTTTCTGAAAATATAACACCAAGGTATGACGGAATCTATCTATCTATCTATCTGTAGTATTTTTCATAACAGACTCATTTCTTAAATTCGAATTTGGACCCTTACGACTTCTGAATGTTTCATGTTGAAAGAAAGAATCAAACTGGACAAAATTTAAGGATAAAACATTTTTGCAGATTTTGAAAAGTAGAAGAGACCCTGGAATAAGTGTAGGTGGTCCAAAAAGTGTTAATTTGAAGGGGACTAAAGCTAATTTTAAGTAGCTTTCAGAACAGGCCGCACACACACACACACACAGACACACACACATATACATATATATATATGGGATTACGTGTATAAAACGGTCAACATTATTGTTTGAGGTTTAAATTAAAAACAAGAAAAATAAGGATAATTAATAAACAAACAAACATTGGAACAAAAAATTTCGAAGTAAACAAAAGTTCAAGCAGGCAACGTTAATGCCACTCACCTGTCAAAGTTTTTTGTTCATTTCAATGAATTTAATCATAAAACAAAGATTTCAGTAAAATAACACTTGAGCAAATGAACAAAATAAAATATGGAACGAAAAAGAATTAACAAAACAAAAGAAATTAAAATTAGAAAGCAAATACAAATGTCAAAAAAAAAAAAAAAGTCATCAGACAGCGATGAATAAAAGTTTGGGATCCACAGACTTGGAATATTGATTTTAGCGGCGAAATTTTGCTGATAAAATCGGTCTATACAGAAAGCTATTATTTATTTGCACGGGAAAACAGATGAGTAAAGATGTGTCCGGTCTTCATCCGATTCCTGCTTGATGCTATTCTTTCTTTCTTGCTTTCCTCATCTTTTCCACTCGTCTTTCTTTTCCTTCTCTACCTCAACCTTCCTTCTTTTATTTATATATTTTTCACATATCTCACTTTCCTTCTTTTATTATACTTACAGAACCTTTCTTTCTTTCTTTCCTTCTTTTTTTCTTCTTTCTTTCTTATTTGCATCTGATTTATGTCATTTTAAATCTATTTCTTCTTTCTCAGTTTTCATCACATTTCTTCTTTTTTCGCGCTTTCTTTCTTTTTTAATCTTTCTTTTTTTCCCTTTCTTTTAGGATCGAATTCATCCCATTCTCATTTAGCATGTTCTTTTACAAATCTTCTTTCTTTATTGTGTCTTTTTTCTTTTTTTCCTTTATAATTCATTCTTTTTATAATATAATCCACGTCCATATTGTCCGTAGACCCTAGAATACGCTGCCTGCTTCTTCGGCAGAAGAGTTGGATTATTATTCACCAAAAAATAAAGCTATCATGAGAATATTGCAAAACTGCATCTGGTGGTGAAGCGCCATGATTTTTTACTTTTTGAATACAGTAACTCTTAAAATAATGATATTTCAACTTAGTATGATACGTTTTCCAGTTTAGCGTTTGTGAAAATACAATTGTTGTATCGTATACAACTGGATACCATAAATAAGAAAATGACTTCGATATAAAATAAGTTAACAAGGTTTCACATGTAAAAAGAACCAACCAACCAACCAACCAACCAACCAATTACGCCATTCTCATTTTACTTTCTTTCTTTCTTTCTTTCTTTCTTTCTTTCTTATCCCTCATTTTCTTTTACCACTATCATTGTATTTTCTACCTTCTATTTGCCACTCCAATTATATCTGTCAATAATTCCCTGAGTTATAAATGCCTCGTAATGACTTTTTCTCTCTTAACTCTTACACTCGCTTCTTTTTTTCATTCTCACACTTTCTTTTTTCACATCAAATCATACTTTTCCATTCATAAACACTTCATACGTCCTTCAGAACTTACACTTCTAATTTATCCATTAATTTATCCTTATAATGATTCCAATTAATGATCCTCTATGTACATCATTAAAGATTACACGTGAGGAAAATAATAGAGTCGCATAATATCCGTATAAAACGAGAATATTCCGAGAATCGGAACATATGAGCACTCTGCCTCGGATAAAAGTGTCGCACCAATGCTCTCTGTATTCAGTTGAGACTGGATTGTAGTGTCTGTTTTTCCTCCTAGCTCAGAAAAGGAAAGTGAACCTGGCCTAGGGGATACCGACTTGTGGTACTTTTGCATTATAAGTCTAACGCCTTCCAAATATGGATATTAGGACGAGGCAACTTTTGTTTTTGCCTACACACACGTGTGTTAAATAGCGCGTTTAACCGTTATTGTGTTGAATTTGCTCTTGAATATTCACTAGGATGAGCTAGATCTCTGGTGGAAATAGTGTAGTATCTGTTCAACTAAGTATTTTGTCTTCGGACTGTGTGCCACATAAAAGTTATTCCATAAGACTCGTACCCAGACTAACACTTCTCCAATGCATCATAAAAGTGGATTCTTAAATTCCAACACCATCTTTGAAGAAAACTAGTCGAGGTATTATTTAACCCATAGCTATGGGACATTATCTAATCCATAGAAAAGGGACATTATCTAATCTATAGCTAGGGGACATAAAGGGGTTCAAACCTTTCTCCAACTGTATTAGTTCGAAAGTGAACGTAATAGCGTTACTGGAATTCGAACACGCTTACAAATCCATCACTTTTACTCATACGCTACGGAGACCCCTTTTCTTTCTTTCTTTCTTTCTTTCTTTCTATATATACATATATATATATATGTATGTATATATACATTGACACATTGCATCTCATATATGAAGATTAGAAGCAAGAGAGGGTAAAACTACTTGCCATTATAATAGAAGAACTTGAAAGCAATCGAATAAGATATAAATACTTGAATGTAATAGAATAGAATCTAAATGCTTGGAAAAAGGATGACTTAATATTTAATCAAAGTTAATTAATATTTCTTTTTAGGTGAACAAAAGACATCAACAGCATTATTTCCAGTATAAGTCGATGACTCAATAAATGCGAAATGCTTTTGCCAAAGGCAAATCGATGTCATTAAAGAAGTACAATAAAACATTTTATAAAATAACCTTTTCTGTTTTATCGTTCCTTTTTACTTTGTCCACTAATGATTTTTCATTTATTTTAACATTGCATAAAAGACATTAAGACATAATTCGAGTTGAAAATAATTCGAGTTGAAAGGATAACAAAACATGATTCAATTCAAAGTTATAAGGTTTACTTAAGACTTCGAAATCTTAGTAGAGATAAATCATATGAGACAACTCATAGGTCCTTTCAGTTCCTGGAATTTACAGATGCTGCTATTTAGAAAGGAGTTCTATATTCGAATTTGTGTTTCATAATTATTTCCGTTACACCAAGAATTAGATAATTAAAAATGAGCTTAACTGCAAAAGCAGATAAAACAAATTATCAATCAGTCGCAAGCCGAACAGTAAAGTGATTTATTCTCTAAATTAGACCATTTATTACTCTTATAAAAATTCTGGTTAGAGGATTGAAATCTCTTGGTGGTATTCAATTTTTGTTACATTACACACATATATATATATATATATATATATATATATATATATATATATATAATATCACTGACCACATCCTCCGGCGCTAAATGTATTAAGGCGTAATGTTTAGTTTGGTTCCTTGGGGAGTTTCGGGTCTTCGAATATTATACTCCCCTCACTATGCAGACCCTATCAGAGATAATCAGTCTCTGATACGCCTTCCAGTTCACGCAACAGGAAAAAAATCTAAAAAATTGGATTGGTTTTTATTTATTTGGACGATTATAGACCGCTCATCCGCGCCTCTGATTGGTTGTTGCAATATATATATATATATATATATATATATATATATATATATACGAGGGCCATTTTTCAAGAAAATCAATACTGATAGATCCTTTCATGTCCTAGAAGACTGACCGCATGGTCTTCTTTACTGACCTGGAAATTTTTCTTTACCGGAGTGCCAATGTGTTTTTTCTCCATGGAGTATTTTTTTCAACTCAGACTCGTATTGGCAAACCTATGTTTAGCCAATTTTTAAACATTTCATACTAACACATGCTACTTCACACACATTTTTCTGTAAATTTAAAATGGTTAAAACTTCTTGGCAAAAATTTGACGACAGCCTGGAGCACTCAGTTTGATTTGCTGACATTTCGAATTGTTTCAAAAATATTTTTGTGACATTTAAATAATTTTTGTAATAAACCAACTAAAAACTATGCAGAGTTTACATTTTGGGAAAAAAAATCTGAAAAAATGAAGCTCTTTTCAAAAATATTCCCCTTATTTATTGAATGACACTCGTATATATATATATATATATATATATATATATATATATATATATATATGTATATATATTTCACACACACACACACACACACATGCACACCCACTCACACATGTATATGCATAAGCATAATTATACATACATACATACATACATACATACATACGCATATATCTATATATCTATATCTATATACTTATGTAAGTACTGTTATTTTACAAGAGGAGAACTCTACCCCAATTGGAATTAAATTTGCCTCTACTTAAAATCTGTACTTTTGTCTTCATGGAAGAATTTTAAATGAATTGACCTTGAATGGCATCTGTCTCTTTCCAATATGTTAAACTGTAAAAAAAAATCCCATCACCTACACGAAAAAAGAAAAAAAATCTTCTAGTTGATCCGACCAAGCATCTAAAATGAAATTCTTGCGTGTAACATTATGCATATTATCTGACAAAAAGTAATTTTTATGATTGATTTATCACTGCCTCCGGATTGAAATTTTTGTTAGTAGAATGTAACGTTTTGTTTCTAAAACATCCATAATCTATCTTACTCTCGTAAATCTTTAAAATGTCGACTGTGATATTGTTTTTACGAAATTTAGAAAATGATTGATAACTATGACCCGAGAATCAACTAAGAATGCCTGTGTAGATCTGTAAGAATCTATTATTGAATTTCTACTTAACATGATGCTAAAGTTACACTTTAATTGTGAAAATAAACAAGTAATTACAAATAGGACACAAAGGAATAGCAAATGCAGACAATACAGACCTATGATTGATCGATTAAATAATTGATTGTTACAGCATGTCAAACTGTCGAGGGTTATTCTATGTCTAGAGATTAGGGAATTCTGTACATCGTACGTTCGTATTTACATTTCTATGTAGGTGTTACTCAACTTTTTTTGCACCTGGTCTTACGAATGCGAATAATCTTTAAATATATCTCTTTGACCCGTAGATATGAGCTTTACAGGTACTAATATTTTGGGTCAGAGTGGATCTGGGAGTTATGGCAATGGAAGAGTATTTACTACTACCCAGATCTCCAAAACTGGAACCAGACCATCAGATGCAGTTTAGAGTCATACCCATAACTCTATGCAAACCTAGGAATGAGACAATCAACCAGAAAATAAGCATATGCACGAAGATAGCTCAGAACGAATATAGAAATAGACATGACTTAGTGGAAACAGTGATCCTCTGTGAAGTGTGCAAATGACGACAAATCAATTATATAAACGAAATACTGTATATGCAAACAAGGATCTGTCTTGGAAAATGAAAAACAATCCTCTTGGACTTTGAGATTCACACGGTTCACCTAATCCAAAACTGAAGATCAGATCTGTTCGCAGTAAAAAAAAGGAGAAAATTGTGTCATATGTCTATATCCCAGGACATCACAGGATATAATTAAATGAAAGTGAAATGGCGGATAAATATTTGAACCCCACTAAAGAAATGACGAAAATATGGAATGTTGTCATAGCGTTGATATCCTGTAAACCATCTGAAAAGCCAAGCTCAAAAAAAGGAAGAACTGAAAATATTAAAAAAAAAATAGAGGGCATTATGAGAACAGGTAGAATACTGGCGTATTGAGGACATTTGCCGTCACTTAATCTTAACTCTAATGTACAATCGTGAAAGCGATATCGGGACCATTTGATGTTCAGGTGTGATTTATGTTGTTGATTAGTTTTGTCTTGGATGATGCCGGGATCATCCACTTTTGTTTATCACTATTTCTAAGCAAGACTGTTGGCCCCAGGTAGCTATACAATTAGTGTATACGGTTAATTTCATCAATACGATGTGCTAGTATCGTTTGTCGGCAAATAAGCTGTGCTAATTTATCGCGAGATTTCAAAGCCCACCCTGACACAGCGTAAACATTGGCGCACGAGTTCAGGACAGTGACACACACACACACACACACACACACACACACACACACACACACACACACACACACACAAAGTAGTCGAAAATTTGACCAAACAGTCAATCTCAAGAGTCTGTCTGAGAGAGTTTAGAGTGGATAGTACAGTCGATATTCCAGAAGCAAATGACAAAGACATGACTTTAAACAAAAAGGTTCTACTTGAATGAAAACTAATTACTCTCTATGGTAACGGTAAGTGATCATAACTCGCAATATCTCCAGTTTTCTTTCATGACATCAGCAAAAATACAGAATCCCCGATGAAAAACAAAAAAATATTAAGTAGATTTAAGTTTATAAAGATAATCAGCCACTATCATCATCATCATCATCATCCTGTTACCAATTTTCCACTGTAAGCTGTTGTCCTTTACATTCCAGCTCAATTAGCTGTAGTCGTTGAAACCACGAGCGGAAAGACCCTGCGGGAAAACTGAGGATTACAAATAATAATAACAATAATAATAATAACAACTGCGCTGTATTCCTCGTGAGATATTCGGGACCCTTTATGAAGTGGACCAGAGAAGAACTTATACAAATAGACCAAAGAACAAGAAAACTAATGACCATGTATAAGGCATTACATCCCAGAGACGGCGTTGACAGACTATATGTATCAAGAAAGGAGGGAGGAAGAAGACTTGCTTGCATTGAAGACAGCGTTCACGCATCGATACAACGACTCGATGACAACATAGGAAAACACGAACAAAGACTGATAACAGCCATCAGAAACAATTCTGACAACACGATGGATAGCAGAATGATAATAACTTGGAAACAAAAATGGAAAGAAAAACATCTCTATGGGCGTTTTAAACGACTAATAAGCAAGATCTCACACGAGAAAACATGGAACTGGCTATTAAATTGAAACTTTAAGAGAGGAACAGAATCACTCCTTATAGTAGCACAAAACAACGCCATATCAAAGCGAAAATAGATAAGACGCAACAAAATAGAAAATGTAGGTTATGTGGTGATATAGACGAAACCATCAATCACATTATCAGCGAATGCAGCAAATTAGCACAGAAGGAGTATTAGACTAGACACGACTGGGTGGACTTTGACATACAGACGGATCACCTAATCTCGGTCAGAAGACCAGACCTTATAATAATCAGCAATCATGTCTGACCACAGAATAAAACTGAATGTGAAAAGAAGGATAAGTACCTGGAACTTGATAGGGAATTGAAAAAACTATGGAACATGAAAGTGACAATTATACCAATTGTGATTGGCGCTTTTGGTACAGTAACTAAAGGATTAATGAAGGGACTGGAGGACTTGGAGGTTGGAGGTCGAGGGGAGACTATCCAAACTACAGCATTATTGAGAACGGGTAGAACACTAAGAAGAGTCCTGGAGACTTGAGGAGACTTGCTGTCACTCAAACACCAGTGAAAAACCATCAGCTAAAACTTATGTGGAAAACTCTAATGAGTAAATAATAATAATAATAATAATAATAATAATAATAATAAAGACAAACTATGTTAAAGCAAAAACGGATAAGACGTAACAAAATAGCAAATGTAGGCTATGTGGTGATAGAAACGAAATGACTAATCCTATTACGAGCGAATGCGGCAAATTAGCGTAAAAGTAGTATAAGACTAGACACGACTGGGTGGCGAAGGAGATCCGCTGGGAATTGTACTAGAAATTTAGATTAGATTATACAAAGAAGTGGTATATGATCAACCCGGAATCCGTCCTAGAGAATAAGACGCGTGAAGCTCTCTGGGATTTTGAGACAAAAATAATCTTGGCTAGACGACCAGACCTAGTGATAATCACCCTCCACCCAAAAAAAAAAAAAGGAAAAAAAGAGAACCTGCCAAATAGTTGACTTTGCCATCCCCTTAGACCTCAGAGTAAAATTAAAAGAAAGCGAAAAGAGAGATAAGTGCCTAGACCTTGCTAGAGAATTAAAGAAAAAATATGGAACATAAAGGTGACTGTGATACAAATTGTAAATGGAGCACATGGAACAATCCCCCAAAACTTGATAAGGGGACTGGAAGACTTGGAAATAAGAGGATAAGTGGAGACCATCCGGACTATAGCATTATTAAGATCGATAAGAATACTGAGAGGAGTTCAAGAGACGTGAGGAGACTTGCAATGACTCAAACTCTAGTTAGAAGCCAATTGATGACTCTGGAGGGAAAATCTCTCAAAAGAGTAAAATAATAATAATGATATCAAAGAAAATGAAAAGAGACACAAGTATTTGGATCTTGCCAGAGAACTAAAAAAAACTTTGGAATATGAAAGTGACGGTGATATCAGTTATAATTGGTGCGTTCGACACGTTCTCCCAAGGCTTGGTAAGGAGATTGGAGGACGAACAGAGACCCTCCAAACTACAGCATCACTAAGATCAGCCAGAATATTGAGAAGGATTTAGAAGACTTGAGGAGACTTGCTGTAACTTAGATTCCAGTGAAAGATTATCAGCTAACGCTGGTGTGAAAAACCTGCAAGGAGTAATATAATTATGATGATAATAATTTTCTGGGACTTTGCTTTTCCAACTGAGAGAAAAATAAATAGCAAGAGACCGAATATTGGGATTAAAGACCCAAAAGAAAAACATGGCGTTGGAAAAAGAATTACAAGCACTCAAAAAAGGTCCCGAGACGGTAATACACTTGAATTCGCTCAGAGTAACACTGAAAGAAGCAGTGAATTGGAAAATACCTACGCATGATGGCATACATGGATTCTGGTTTAAAAAATTCACTTCTATAACTGAATAACTGGCTCTTGAAATGCATAGATGCTTAGGAGAAACAGTTATACGCAAATGGATGATCAAAGGAAAGACCACTCTGTTCCAAAAGGACCCCTAAAAAGGACCCCCCAACAACTATAGACCGATAACGTGTCTGCCTATGATGTGGAAAATACTAACTGCATAGTTTAAGAAGGAGATCTATCACTCTCTAGTAAACCGCGAACTGTTTCCCGAAGAACAGAAAGGATACCACAAGGGTTAAGAAGAGGTGATCTAGTGTACATCGATCAAAACATCGTCAAGGAGAACAAAACGAGAGAGAAAATGTATCTATGGCGTGGATTGACAACAAAAAGTCATATGGAATGGTCCCGCAAAGATGAATAATTGATTTTCTTATGATTTATAAAATATCTGACAAATTCATAAAACTTATCGCAGAAACTATGAAAAACTGGAAGGTGGAATTCACAGCAGGAGGAACGGCTTTAGCTGAGGAGAAACTCCAGAGAGGTATCTTCCATGGAAACGCGCAGGCAATATCTATTTGTTATAATCTCTAAAGTTATGTAATTTTCAGGGAAGTTCACCATTAATTTAGATAAGCAGTGCCATAAATGCATCTCTTGGAATTCCACCCGAATTTTTACCTCTGATTCTGTTCATTGTAATTAGTCCAAAAGTATCATCATTTGCCTCTTATTATGGACTGCAAATTACGAAATATTAGTTTCTGAGTGGGTTTCATTTTAATATTTCTCCTTGAACAAAATGCATTAATCAAAAACACGGTTCTTTAATCAAGCTGGGCATTATATATATATATATATATATATATATATATATATATATATATATATATATATATATATATATAATATCAAAGATACATAGAATTACCAGGCTGCTACGTACGTAGAAACATTTTTTAAAGTTAAACTTGAATAACTTAATTTGTAGCAAGTTTGGACATGTATTTAACGTTAACAATTAATTTGCTTGTATGAGACTCAAATCGCCCACCTGACTTTTCTGACTCTTTAAGTAAACAATCTCTGTTTTTCTAAACTCTGCACACACACACACACACACACACACACACACACATATATATATATATATATATATATATATATATATATATATATATATCACATCTTATGATATAACCAATCACATATGAAACATGAAGTTTGAACTTTGTATATTTCATTCTGAACTGTTATCGATCATTAATAAAAAAATATCTTAATCTGATGTAATGCCATTCTAATGGTATAAAAATGGGTCCCTGAAAAAGAGATTTTCAAGAGTTAAACAGGACTTTCAGACAATCAGAAACTGTGTTGTTGTTTTATGAAATCAAAAGCGGATGAAGAAAGATAACAACTGGAAGACGTTAATCTCTTCGTAATCCGGGCAGACTGACAACGGAAAAACAGCTACTTTTTAACAACGAAAAAGTCAACAAAAAGTCAAATCAGACCAAGACGATAAAAAAAGCCTCCATTAACGGCTTACCACCAGTGATATACCTCATCAGACAAACAACATACACACATTCTGATTCAGCTTTGTAGACTTAAATAATAAAAAAAAAAAGACAAAAAATCTAATGCGTTGCAATTTTCACGTTGTGACGCATTCAAATGGGATTTGACTGAGACTGTCAAATATATTTTTTGTCAGAATAACATTATCACTGTTTTAACTCATTGGATGTGGATATGGTGATTCATTTAGAGGTTAGGTCCCTCGTGAAAGAATCTTGTATAAAAGTTTTGTCTTTTAGACTTACTCTGGATAATCTTTAGGCTTATTAAAAAACATGTTTATTGAGTATATTTAATTTTAACTTTATACCCTAATGACAGGACACTGCTTACACACATACGATAAAATTAATTGTGGTTGCTATTCAGTTATGAGGTTTCAAAACTGAAATAATTGGTCTCTCAACTTGTGGTGATGCTTGGCAGGTTGATAGTTCAGAACATAACCACTGAGTAACAGGTTCGATTCTGCACACACATACACACACACACACACACATATATATATGCAGATAAAATAATAACATCTGTAACGTTCTTTGATCATAAATGACAAATTCTTTATTTTTATAGGAGGAAAAATGTCGGGTTGGTGAGGAATAATAACAGCTTAGTTCAAGATGTCCTTTTCCCATCAGCTAAAATGGGGTAAGGCTGCTTTTATAGCCCGATGCCTGAGACGCCCATGAAGAGGAATGCCAAGGGAACTAAGCAATTTTGCCTCCGCTCTGCGGGAGTTTCGATTCCTGCAAGTACCTCCACACTTAACTGGCCTTGGGTCACATTTTGGTCTTGCGGGGACGCAAAAAAATGCTCATATATGTCCTGAAATTAATAAATCTTTTTCGTTCGAAGAGCATGCATAACATATTTTTTATTTATACAAAGCTTAACAATTTACCAAACAATGAAAAAGGATTCAAGTAATTTTGAAAATTAAAAATTCATAATTCATATAACATTTTGGGTACTTTGATATACATTATTGAAAATAAGAAAAATACAAAGAACAATAAAATAAACTGACGTGAATAAATCTTTCCTTTAAACATTCGTTCCAAGAATCTCAAAGAAAGCATTATCTATGGATTTATATTACTTCAATTAAGATTAGATATAACCCAAAGTGATTTTAATGTGGTGATCATGTACAAATCAAAACTTAGGTATACTTGATCTCCTCGGCATTCTCCTTTTAGGGCGCCTCTTGCGCCAAGCGATAAACTTAACCTTGCTAAGCAGGTATTGCCTGGGAGAAGTCTCCCTTGGGACCAAGTGATCAACTGAGTATAACTCACCCGGTGGTAACGCCTGATGAGTTCTGGAAACAAGTCATAGACAAGTAAATGTTTTAATGAATTTGCTGTCTGTTTAGCACTATAGCATACCAGTTAGATGACGTTTTTGAAAATAGGCGAAAGGTGAATTGGCCCTTTTCTAAAATTCATCAATAAGAATATGACACCAACTGGAATTAGATTCCGTCTGTAGTGATACAAACCATTTAATCACGGGCATTTATTAAGTCATAAAAAGTTTCTTACAAAGTTGAAAAGAAATAAAGTCTCCTTTGTCCTCTATTATCCTCATAAAAATGAAAGACCAT
The DNA here is from genome assembly GCA_963585895.1 of Sepioteuthis lessoniana. Taxonomy (NCBI): domain Eukaryota; kingdom Metazoa; phylum Mollusca; class Cephalopoda; order Myopsida; family Loliginidae; genus Sepioteuthis; species Sepioteuthis lessoniana. The sequence continues at coordinate 79,582,374 of OY757916.1, read as the reverse complement.
ATATATATATATAAATATATATATAGAGAGAGAAAGCGTGATTGAAGAGCTAAGATGAGGAGATAAGATTCTGAGGAGTAGAGAGAGGTGGTAAGAGGAAAAAGTTAGTAATCGCTTAAGCTAGAAAACAAGTAATATCATTTTCGAGGATAATTCCACTGGTATATACTTAAGGCAACAAAGACATGGAAACTGGTCTGAAAGAATCATTTCATGATATTGACATCAGATTGTCAGATAAACAGATAAGTTTGAGATTATGTATTTTAGGAAAAAACATTGAAAGCAACAATAAAGATATGAAAACATTAATTTGACGTAAAATATATTTAATTTACCGTGAGAAAATAACTAAATAAAAGAAGGCGTAACTGGTTTGAAAATAGAAAAAAATATGGGAGGGAAGAAGAAAAAAGAACAAAAGGAAAAAATACTGAAAGAACAAGTCTTCGTTGTATCTAAGAGGAAACAAAAGCATTGGAAATTAGGAACTGGTAAAAAAAAATGATCACGATGAAAATACAAAAGAAGCAGAAGCTTTTCAAAAGAATATTTTGAAAAATTCTTTTCAAAAGACCATTTTGAATATTCATGACCAAAAAGAGAATAAAATAAATACCTCCACCATTTTGTCTCCATCTCAAAATTATCACCCTTTGAAATATTCTCGCTCGTAGGTTGAACAATACAAGTGACTTTGACAAAAGCAACTTGTATTGTTGACATTCCAATGATAGAAAGGCGCTGCTATTTATTTGCTATGGTAGTTAGCGTAAATTGCAACATATAAGTCAATCGGGCATATATTTTTGGCTCAAAATTCTGGTTTAGACCAATACCTTCTGTATAGATCGAACCCCAAAATACAGTTGATTAAAACTTGACCAGTTGGCATAAATGAAGGTAGGCTATGGTATCCTGTAACAAAAGCATAAAATAAACCCAAACTACTTGTATCAAGACATTGGCTTTTGCCTATATGGATTATGAGATATATTGTTGGAAACTGTCAAGCTTATGTTTATACCGATTGGAATATTACAGCGAGCCTACAAAATTCGTCATTGGGCCAACTGATGTTAGCTTGGTAAGAACTATTGGATACCATATCTACTTATCAACACATTCAAGCAAAATCAATGCCTCTTATAAAATAGTAATAGATTATACGACATAGTGCTGCATCACACAGTATATTGTACCTAATAGATGTAAAAAAATAAGTACAACACCACTAATTGCAATAGAGATTTAAACAAACAGCCAGTGGTACCTCCAGCACTACGCGAACAACTGGAAAACTGTTGGTCTGTTACACTGTCGATACATAAGATATACACACATCCTATTAAGGAGTCTCTCTAAATTGAACAGAACAATATTTTATGCCTATAGTTCCCCCGACAAGAAGAATGAAATATGATGCAAGTTTCAAACTAAAAGTTATTGTATATACGACCTCTTCAAACAAATGTGCTGCGGCGAGGAAGAATGGAGTAAATAAAAGCTGGTACGAGGTTGGAAGAAAAGTGAAGCATTCTTGGAGAAAGATTCTTCTGAGGGAATGTGCTTCAAGAATGGGCATTTGTCAATGGCTTGAATTAGAAACCTACTCAGAAGTTTGGATCAATGACAACCGTAAAAAAGGCTCTACAGTTACCAGAATTTTCATACAGATTTAAGCATTTAAATGAGCAAAAACAAATCTAGATGCGAGCAAAGATTTTAAAGTAGCTTTAAACTGTTGCTCTCGCTTTATGAAGTTTAAGTTGGAAATGTTCGTGGCATTAAGAGGTATAAATCAATTGCAGCAGTTCTGTTCAATGGTTGACTACTCTGGATTGGTTTTGTTTAGTATGTTTTATAGTATATCAACCTCGACCGGAGTGGACCTGGGATCGATGGCAATAAAGGGTACTCTGCATTCCCCAAAGCTCCAGCATTGCTGGAACCTCGCCATCAGATTGTTTAGTGTCATATCCAGGATATTCGTTGGTGGGTCTTACCCCTCTGCAGAGGTGCAGTCGGTGTATTCTACAGGCCCAGCCGACTGGGCAAGACTACTCTGGAGTAAAGGTAAAAAAAAATGAGAGCATTAAACAAAGGCAGCTTCACTCTTCGGTGATATATCTCTCGATCCATGTTTCCATAAATAGAGAATATGATCAAGAACTGTATTTTTTGACGGGAAATATAAAAGCAGTCATTAAAGGTAAGGCTATATGAACATTTGTAAACAGTAATTAAAGAAGAGACTATGAAATTAGGCATAGCTGATTATCTGTGAGATAAAACTCGTGAAGTCATCATAACAGACAGAAAAAGACATTAAAAATCAGGTTATAATTAACGCATACCAAAGACTCTAATAAACTCCTTAGTTGGCCTAACATACAAATAAATATCATATAGAAACTTCTATTTAAGAAAAAATTGCCGTAAGCTTAAAATTAAAAAAAAACCGTTTGTTAATAATAACATGAGTAATACAATAAATATAAACTGATTCACTTAAAGAGGCAGACAAAAACACTAGATTTTGGCTCCAAAAAACTAACAATAGACTGTGGTAAGTGTCAATGACCTAGTAGATGAAAGTGCTGATTAAAGTGTATTTATGTAACTAGCAGTCGTAAATTCAATTCCTGCTTCAGGCAGCGCATAAAAATTCATATTCTCAGTTTTTATGGTAGACATTTCAGGCACAAATTAATTGATACGTGATATCTGAGTGGAGAATTAAAACAGTCTACTTCAATGGATTAAATAGATAGTTAGGACCGAAATTAAATAGTTTATCGACTTCAACGACTAAAGGAAACTGGTGAGTTCAGCTGCTGATAGGTCGTGACTATAATGATAAAAAAACCAAAAGCAAAAATAGATGAGAACATTGTTCCGAGAAAATCAGTAAATAATGATTTTCTCAATGACATAAAGGACAGAATTTTCTTTGTCCATTTCTGATAACAAAACTCATGTAATATGGTCGTATCACCATAATTCAAATGTTATTATCAACTTCACACAGTCAGCTCATCAACTGGTTATTTTCTCATGGTTATCTTTCGGTGGCTGTTTTTATTCTCATGCATAGAAGCCACCCTTATAGATGAGCAGCAGTAGTTCCCCGACCGAATTTACTATCCTGACCGATGAACCGTGAGATTCATACGCCCAGGGCCAGGTTTGGCATTGCGATAGTCCGTCAGAGGGTTTATCCGCTTGCCTTTACGTTAACCATGCTGCTTCACATGGCGTTCGTATATTTAAAAAAAATCCTTAGCTTCTCCTTTCCCTTTTTTTGTTAAGTTTTAACTTAGTTAAAGTCCAAGACTAATAAATGAAAAAGTAAAAGTAAAAGAGTTTTTTTTTCTGTTCAATTTTACGTTTCTTTTTTTGAGGGGGTGGCGGTGTCTAAATAATTCCAACAGCGTTAGATTCTTTGGCTGGGTTCAAGATTCTTTTGATCTTACAGTCCATTGTTCTTTCATTTGAAAACCATAATAGTATAAACTAATGATATTTACAATGACAAATTGAATAAAAAAATCATACATGCATTTTTAAATGATAATTTAGTATAGAACAATGTTACTAACCTTTTAGACATCTTTTCGAAATGGACGTGTTGTCATTCTTATGTTTACAAATGGTCTTTCTAGTATAATTTTTTTCAAATTTTACGGGCATTTACATAAATGTGGTTCTCTACTGTTGGACGGGGGGCATTTACTTCTTTGCTCCTATCTTCTCTTTTTTTTCTTTTCTTTTTTTCTCTGTCTTCTAAAATTTACACTAACACGCGTTATATTTCTACCCTTTAAAAAAAAAATAGAATTTCACGTTCCAAAAGTGTATTTTTTCTTTCGTGCTCAAAATTTTAGTTTGGGCTTATTGTTCTTTCATTTAAAACACATAATAGTATAAACTAATGACAAATTGAATAAAAAATCATACATGCATTTTTAAATGATAATTTAGTATAGAACAATGTTACTAACCTTTTGGACATCTTTTCGAAATAGACGATGAAGAAAAAAAAAGTTATGTACGCACGTTTATTTATATACTCTGTGGTACTTATAGCTGTACAGTAAAATTACCCATAGGGATTACATTTCGTGTCTATTTCTTTTGAAGTGGTGTCTTATTGTTAACTTGCTTATTTACAAAAGCTAGCGTCGAAATCTTACAAGACTCAGTTCCTGCTTACTGTTCAAATTACCGAACTTTTTGGCAGTGCACGCGCACACGCATTCTTGCATGGATATATATCTTTATCAATGTAGACGAAAACAGCTGCATATCTTATTGATTTTCTTTATATTTTCTCTTTTTTTTGCCGATTGTCCATGTTCTGTCATCAGTTAGAAACTAATGAAAAAGGCAATAAATCGAAGCATTATGACTTTGTTTTTATGAGTCAAAAATAATAGAAATAGCTAAATCAGTTCTTTTGACAAACGTTGCTTATTTCCTTATTTATCGGAACGACATTTTGTTTGATACTTTTCATCACTATCTTTTCGCAATTACATAGATTTGCATTAACTGGGGCATTTGATTTGGTGAAACTTTCTAGAAAAATTTGAGATTTGAAAAAATTCTCAAAATTAATTTTCTTGGCTTTTCGATCGAATTTAGTTCCTAAGTTAGTCTTTGGTTTAAAATTATAATCTGTAATTTTAGCCTTTTCTACTTTTTAAAATTCTTATTTATATGTTTCCTTTCACTTTAATCTTCCTTTTTCTTTAACTTTTCTAATATTTCTATGTTTCATTCACTTTCATCTATTGCTTTACTTTTATTTTTGAATCTTTGTTTCATTCTCGTTTTAATCCAACAACTTTTTCCCGGTATTTTATATTATTCTCTTTATTTTTCGATTTTCTTATTCAACTTCTGATAATATATATATATATATATATATATATATATATATATATATATATATATATATATATATATCTTTCATTTCTATTCTATTTTTTATTTTATTTTCGTTTCTTTCTTTTCTAAGAATTTTTTTATAACTTTCAGTTTTTATAATTTTCTTCCTTTATTCCTTTCTTCATTTTTATGAAAAAAATCATCATTTCATTCGTTTTTTTCAATCGTTCTCTTTTATTTTTCTATTTTTTCTTCCTTTTCGTTTAAAATTTTTTTTTCGAATAAACTCTCTTTTTATGCCTGCTTGTATCTTTTTATTCTTTATTGTTTTACATTTATGTTCCGTTTCACAATCATTTCTCCTCATTGTTACCACATTGAATGACCCAGTCGGCTGGGGCAGAAGAATACGCAGACTGGATCTCTGCAGAGGAATAAGACTACCCACGTCCAATATATGACTCCAATATATGACTAAAAAAATCTGATAGTGAGGCTCCAGTAATACTGGAGCTCTGGGGAATGCGCAGAAGCTCTTAATTGGCATTGCTTCCAGGTCTACTTTGGCCCGGAGTGGTAACCCCTAATAGGGTCCTATTTATGGGTCAAATAGAACCGTTTAACATCTAAACAGTGTACTTGTACTAAACTGAATTGTTTGATATAGAATTATATGATTGTTCAACAGTGTGTAAACAAATGACTTATGTTTAATTGAATTATTAGTTATACATAGCCATTTGTACAGAGAAAAGAATTGTTCGTATTAGATAGAAATAAGTAAAAACATTTAACTATGAGTAAAAATTGAGCTTAGACTTGTTTAAAGACGTTATCTACAAAATGTTTTTGATATCATGTATTTAATATATATGTATTAAAAGAATTTGGCATTAAATAACCTACAATAGTTGAAATGCCATAAAGTCTTACTTCCAATCTGGCCACGTTGGAAGTTTGAATGTTACACGTGTCACTAGAGGACTAATTTTTCTTGCTCTAAATTCAAATCTGAATATTTATTCTCTTAGATAATTATAGTAACATTCTATGTTTACACAATCAAAAGGCTGTGCAGCAGACTCAGTGTCACCATTCCATATACTTTTCTGCAAAGCTAATAATTTGTGAAACTATAATACCAGAATGTTTGTAGGAACCAATATCAAAATGTACTCACGGCAAATAAATTTCTTCTGTAATTCATCGCGAAGCAACAAGAAGGTTTTATACTTTCTTTTATATACTTTTCTTGCAGAAGAGATACTTTTGCACGGAAACAACTCCAGTATTTGGGCGTTTTAGTTGAACATCTTATTATTTGCTTCCAAACATGCTTGACTACGAGGTTAATGGGTTTTTGTTGTCAATAATGATGCAAGAAGTAGTTGGACAGGGATGAAGAAACTAACTCAACTATTACTACTACTACTTGGAAGGAGTTCCTGTGGCGTAGTGGCTAACGAGCTGAATTGAGACTACGTAGTATGCGAGCTCGAACTCCAGTTGCGCTATTACATTCACTTTCGGTCTAATACTCTTTGGAAACGCACAAAGTCCCATTACCCCTCAGTTATCGGTTAAATAGTATAACTTTGGCATTAATTAACACACAAAGTTTGATATGCCATTAAACCAAGAAACCAAACCAAACCAAACCAAACCAAACCAAACTAAACTACTACCACAATTACTACTGATAATAATAATGGCGTTTCCAACAAAGCCGTTACCAAATGATCAGAGGTTTTTGGAGCTAAAAGCTCATTACCCATACGATAGTGTATCCGAAGAATTACTGACAGTACTGCAAAGGTTTGTCATTTTTATGTTAAAATTTAAAATCAATAGATATGCTAACCGTAATCAAGTTTGAAGAATATCATTATCTTTCCTCCTTTTTGATATTGTCATCCAAAGTTTAGATGGTGTTAAACCAATTAATATCAAACTTCGATAGAAAATGTATTTCTTTCCTTTAGACACGCACGTACGCGCGAACACAGGAGACGATAAAGAAGTAAAAGTCTTCTGTAAGTAAATTTTATTCAAAGTATTACATACATTTAAAACCTTACTTCTCCAATTGAAGATCTGATTGCATTTAGGTTTATTCAAAGTATTACATACATTTAAAACCTTACTTCTCCAATTGAAGATCTGATTGCATTTAGGTTTCTTGATTTTATGATTATAAATGCGGATAACACAGAATCCCTTGACACTCCATCATCCGTTTCTATCATCCGTCGTTCCTGCTAGGTCATCTAGACGGCCACTGATGAGGCCACCGAGTTGATGTATGTAAGTCTTTGCTGCTTGGTCACCACCGGTGTGTCCATATGTAAGAGTCCATTGGAGAATATCGCTACGAGTATGTCATTAGTTCTTCAACAGTGTCCAGCATGTCTTGTCCGTTTTACTAGGATTTCTTGTGAAATGAGGGGCAATTTTTTGTTCAGTTGGTGCTTTGTCAGATGCTGATGTATATATATATATATATATATATATATTACAAAGTAGTAATGTACATACAAAAGTTAAATAACTGATGATGGCCCAAAGTTAGGAAGAAAGTACTTGGGAAATAAACAATTATGGAAAATATATCAATCAATTCCCGCCGAATTCTACAAAATCAATACGGAAATATGGAAGGATCAACAAGAAAATATGTAGACAGAAAATGTCAATCATATTCAATGAAATTTGTATTTATATATATATATACATATATATATAAAGAAAGAGAGAGATAGAGAAATTCATTTGCTAAACGTTGATTAGTTTGAGATGAGCTCAGAAATATGGAGTTTTCTGTGGGTACCATTATATCGAGCAAAGGGCCGTATATATATATATATATATATATATATATATATACGAGCATGTACATATATGTATACATATGTAAACTAGAACTATTTGCGATAGAATGAAAATGTACAAGTATAAAAAACACAAGGTGATTTTTATTTTTGGTTGTTAAACGTTTCCATTTTTAAATGTGTAAGCATAAAACTTTCATCAGGGCATGTCAATTTTTAAATGAAACGGAATGAGAAAGTTTTAAACATTCTATTTCCGTTGGTGGTGTTCCATTTCAAATTTGTATGATATAATAATTGTTCGAAAATTTATCCTAAAAACGGAACGGATTATATATATATATATATATATATATATATATATATATATATTCAGTCACAGTAAACCTTCGTTGTCTCAATGTCTGACCTGTCTAAAGGGATGTTGATATGCACCTAGCAAAGGCGTTGAGTGCTATCGATAGGATATCGGTCATACGGAAGTCTGATGAATTCGATAAAAACCAGGTTTCTTTTAAGCAGCGGTTTTGTTAATACTACTCTATGGAAGCACCTCATAGACGCTGACAAAATGTATTACAAATAAGATTTTTGGAAACTGCATAAGAATGTGACGACCTATATTGAACAAATCCTGTAAGCAAAGTCCAACTAAACAACAGCTGTCTCTAAAACCATCCAAATTAGACGAACAAGACATGCGGGATACTTTTGGAGAAGCAAGGACGAACACGTAAGTGACATTATACATGGATGTGACAGTGTTGGCCGACAAGCAAAAACTTATCTACATTAGCTCTGTCCGGGTACAGGATGTAGTTTGGAAAACCTGTTGGGAGTGATGGATGAATAGGACGGATGGAGGGAGAGAGAGTCAGCAGTGCGATTTGATGACGATATATATATATATATATATATATATATATATATATATATATACACGCACGCCTACATACACACATACAGTTATCTATCTATCTATCTATCTATCTATCTATCTATCCCAATTTTAAACATCCTATAACACATCTTTCTATCTCTTTCAATGTTAGTTCGCTTCATTTTATTGATTTCAGTCAGTTTGAGTTATCTATCTATCTATCTATCTATCTATCTACGATAAAGTCAATTCTAAGTACGGGATATCTTAACTTTTTAACTCAAAACTGACAAAAAACTGAAGTATTTAGCATTAGTAAAAATAAAATTATCCTCTGAAAACCCTGTATTTTTGAATTTTTATACATTTTCATTTATATATATATATATATATATATATATATATATATATATATATATATATATATATATATAAACATACTTCATTTTGGGGGTTTCGAGACGAAAGAAAATTCTCTATCTCAGAAAGGTTAAGCGATCAGGCGGGATAATATCTATCTGAACATAATGAAGACAGCTGAGATCCAAGTCGATGCTATTACATAAGGGAAGTTTTTTTTCGCTTTATTGTTATACCAATTCATCTGTCTGATGTTTCTTATCTATCACGTCAATATTTTCAACATTTTGAACGAAAAACTTTCACTAGAAAACACACAAAAACAAACAGATCTCGTTACATTTCTTAATCCTGTTGTTACTTACTTTTTATTGAGATAAAAAAAAATCCACTGAAAAGGCAATACATATGACCGATTTTTTTTGCACTGAAATACATTTGTCATCGTAAGTAACTTATTTCGAACAGCTTCAATTTTATTTTTTCAAAGCCACTAATTCCCTTCAAGATATCAGAAATAACGGGAATAAATATGTATGATCGAAAGTGCTTGGGCCGAAGATATGGGACAATTCCTTTACTACATGGATCCCGACAGAAGAAAAATAACAAGGAGACTTTAAAAAAATGCAATTAAGAATAATAAACAGTGTTCCATCGTCTTTAATAAAACTCACCTGAATTCATATATATGTATATATATGTGTGTGTGTGTGTGTATTAAGTATGAGTGTGTGTGAGGTAGCACACGTTAGTCTCTCAAGACTCCAGATTTACTTCTAGATGTAGAAGCAGGTCTGAGGTAGATCGTATGTAAGATAAGCAGTTACCTATGTACCTAGTCTCCACTCATTACACCATCATCGTTTTACAAAGGAAGGGTAATTGCCGATACACGATACAGCTTTGCTCAAGTGTTGTCGCCAAAATATCTCAAACAAGATTGAAGAAAACGTTTGTATCTCCAATCCCTCATTTTGGAATTAGACTTTTTACCCCGTCCAGACTCGATTGCTCAGGCAACTCTGCTGTTTTACATACAGCTGAAAGAGAAGAATTGGATTCATGCCTTTCTAAATGGAATTAGTGAGAAGTTTACGCATAAAAGTTTGTATTGCTTTCATCCTTTAGAAATGGATTTTGTCACAGCCTTCAATACTATAATGGATATTAGTAATTCTCATTATGAAATGCTATATCTCTTGCCTTTCGTGTAAAATTCGCGTTTTTGTTGCTGTTATTGTTACCATTTATGTTTTGTGAGAAATAATAATGCTATTTATTCCTAGTTTAATGTATACATTCAGGAAACATAAAATATCATTTAAAATTTCGTTTGAATTCCAATGGTTATTTAATCACATAAATCGTACACTCAAATGAAACAGAAATTTTCGTTCCAAGCGGTCACATGATGAGATATTTGCAAGGAAGTTTTCACCGACTATGAAAGAATCACTTAGGTGAATTAAGAATTGACTCTTTCATGTAATCATTCATTATTACTGAGAGGAAAGTAATTCTTTTAATGGATCTTTTCAAAGGAGCATGGAAAATGAGCATATCAGCCCAGATGAGCCTGCAGTCGAATATAGAGTATTTTATACAAATATAGTAGCAGACAAGTTTTTCATAAAACTAGCTTGGCCATTTATTTTATTTTATCGGTACTATCTATCCCAACTCTTTGACCTTTAAATAAAGTAGCAGGAAGTCGAGTTTAAATAGCTTCAAAGTATATGAAGTTACATCGTATATTTTGAGAAGCTGCCTTTCTTGGAAAACACCTTGAATAATTTGATTGAGGAAATTCATAACGAAGCGGGATACAAACATTATTTTTCTTAGAAAAATGAGTTAAACATGCTAAAATTAACTTTTAGATGTTTTCTAAAAGCTAATATCTTAAAAGGACAATACCCCTATACTCCCCTCATTACACTGAATTTTAGGGGTCACTACTATCATCACAAAGAGAAATTAAACCCCAGAAAATATAAAGCATCAACGTGTGTTTGAGAAGGCACCGTGAAACAAAAGCAATCAAACAAACGTTAATTTTGTTTCAACTTGAGTTTTCCATTATCTGAAGTAACTCTGAAACTCCAGTTTTGATATGGTGTGAAGTTGAAACCGAAAGGATGACCGGTATTTGAAGAAGGCCGTAGAGTACAAGAGCTGAAAAACTGTGGATGTGGATATCCGTTCTAATACATCGATGTATGATAAGGAATCTAAATATAGTTATTAAAATCGTTTAGCTTTGTTGTGGCACATAGCCAGAAGTGTGAATCACCCATTTAGGACTAGGATCACTAGTAGTTCGTCAACTCTTTGATTACGCGATGCATCCTAAAAATAGATTTAAAATATCTTAGTTTTGGGATAAGACCATAAATATGTATTTACTCAATCCATTCACAATAGGCAGAATCTGGCACTTTTTTTTAAAGCCGAATAAAGCTGGTTTGAATTCGCAGTTTTCCCTCACCTAGACTGGTCGCCAAAAACAAGGCTAAAGAATCCAGTCTACCCAACGATTTACACATAGCTGGAGGGAGAAAAGATGGAGTTATGCTTTTCCGAAGGGCATTAGCTTTTTGTGAAACGCAATCATTCTCGTTGAGGACTCGGGTCATCGATTTCATTTCTTACAGCGATTGCTCGTACACTAAGCACGTCTCCTTTTTTTATATCATAAGTGTCGGGAAATCATTGAGAATCGAACTGATTACTTTGTAACAATGCTCAGCAAGACAAATTTGCAAAACATTATTCACCAACGAAGCGCTTGATGAGTATAAAGGTAACAGCTTTCAAATATAACTTTAGCACGCATTTTCTTTAGTTGGGTGATATGGCATATCAACCATTTTAGGTTATTTAATGCCAAATCCGGTTTATAAATATATTAGATATATATGATTTGTGAACAAAAGTCAACAAACTTACAAAGTTCCAAGTATTGCAATGTATCACTAACAACTCAATTAGACATCAGTCACTTCTTTACACGAAGTTAAAAAACCTAACAGTTCTATTTCAAGCAACTCAATTTAGCATGTTATTTGTTTGTACACAGTTTAAAAGTCAAACGGTTCTTTTAGACATATAGAAAGGACCCTTTTAAGGGGTTTCCACTACGGGCCGGAGTTGACTTGGGAGCGATGGCAATGAAGAGGTACTTCGCATTTCCCAAAGCCCAAGCATTACTGGAGCGTCGCCATCATATTGTTTAATGTCATATCCAGGACAATCATGGTGGAGTCTTACCCCCCCCCCGAGATACATTCGGTGTATTCTACAGCCCCCGCCGCCTGGGCTGACATATTTGGGAATGATAAGAATTTGGTTTATATTTCTATAATTCGCTACATTGTTACTTTTACTTTGTTGAACAGTTTTAAAGATAAAAAAATAATAAGATAAAATAAAATAAAAACATAGTAAAATATCTGGTGTATGCCCGTGGTGTAGTTGTTATCGTCGTAGGAAATGAACACGGCGACACGAGTTCAAATCCTGGACGAGACTGATTGCATTTCACATAGCACTAATACCCTTGGGGAAGGTATGAATCTAATTATTTTCCCTCCAGCTATGGGTAAATAGTAGGACAGACTAGGTTCTTCAGCCTTGGTTAGGCAACTAGTCTAGGAGAAGGAAAACTCTGAATTCAAACCTGTTAAACTCCGCTTAAAAATTGACCTTGTGTCATATCCTGCCTGAGCGGAGGGGTTGGTAAATAGTATCTGGTGTATGCATATAATTTTCAAACGAGTCTTTGTTTCGAACAAGGATCAGCATTTTTTCTTTTTCTTTTCTTGGCTTCCTGTGTTTTGTATAACTTTGGATTTCCATTTTTAAGACCTTAACTATCTTTTTTTTAAATTAAGATTTTTTTTAGATTAGCAATTTTTCCAAACTATTTTAGTAAGCTACTTCTTTATAAGCTGCTTCATTCTTTTTATTAAAATAGGACAATGAAAAAAAATCAGCTGAAAAATTTGTGATATGAGAACTGATGAAAAACAAAATAATTCAGCGTGAAAATATGGTCGAATGGTAAATATTTATCGTTTAAAACGGGATGCAATTTGATTGAATGAACACAAAGATACGGACAAATCCATATCAGTTTTCGGCCATAGCGCTTTTTGTGCCTTTGGAATCTTGGCTTTAATTTATTTAAAGATAACTAAACTGACAAAGCCACGAAACTATTCAAAGAGCAGCCCATAAATTTCAAGTCATTGTTACTATTTTTGTATAGGCATTCCTATTTTATTATTTTTTTTCATATCCTGGGATGATTTGGGCTGAGATGATCAGGTGAAGTTCAGAGAGCGTAAGAATAACACTTGAAAACGATTCACTTTGGTAAAATAAGTGTAACTTAATTATTTATAAAACTTAATATTACACACACACACACACACACACACACACACACACACACACACACACACACACACACACACACGTATATGTATGTTTGCGTGAAAATACAGAATAAGAAAAAGGATGTATTTATCTAAATATTAATAATATACCACGATTAACAGTTTAAGTTTAAAAAAAACATCATCGTGGCGATGTTATTGTCGGGTATTATGACACATCCGAAAAATGATTACAGTAAAAGATAAAATACTAACATCGCCTTGAATATGGTTTTAAAAAACTAGAACATTAAAATTTGGTATAATATTCATTTATAAATGTATCCACTGAATATCTTTTTTTCATATTTTATATTTATATACCACTTGATTTATGTTAATTTTCCCCTATATATATATATATATATATATATATATATATATATATATATATATATATATATCCAATCAGTGTCCGAACCCCTTTAAATGCGACTGAGAATTTGAACTTATATAGGTTTCTTCTTCTTCTTCTTCTTCTTCTTCTTCTTCTTCTTCTTCTTCTTCTTCTTCTTCTTCTTCTTCTTCTTCTTCTTCTTCTTCTTCTTCTTCTTTCATAAATATTTATAGATTTTTGCTGTTTCAACCTTTAAACGTATGAAGCCATTTAATAAAACGAAGTTTATAATGATATTCTTCACTGAAATAGATTTATACTGACCCTTTGACCAGGTTTGATTTTTCTTCTAATTGCATTATGTATATATATATATATATATATATATATATATATATATATATATATGTGTGTGTGTGTGTGTGTGTGTGTGTGTGTGTGTGTGTGAAATAAAAATAGCGTTTGAATGGTCGGAGTTAGCGTCCCTTTTTAGATTAAAAAAATATTTACAAAAATCTTCGGTTATTAAGTTATAAACCACCGAGATTCTCATTATTATGCAAAAACATTTTTTTAGAAAAGTTATTGTTATTTTATTAGTATTAATTGTAAAAAAAGAATCAGACTTTTTGAATACCTATTTCGTGTAAAAGAATTTTCGCAATGCTATACGAAAATGAAAATCGTCAGGGTATAATTTTGCATATATATGTGTGAGGAAAATGAATATTTTTTAATCAGTTTTCCGTATAAATTCGAATTAGTTAGTAATTCGAATTAGTTAGTAATTACAATGATAAACCTTCAACTGTAACTTTCAAAACAAGATTTAACAGATTCAAAATAGCTTTTAGCATTGAATAATGCTAAGTCGTGATGTTACATTGTTTATACACATGTCATTATTCAAGGACAATGGTAAGAAGTAACTGAATAAAAAAAAATATCAAGACAGGGATGAACTATGCATCAAACGTTTCTTTTCTTGGTACTCAACACAATGGGAGCTTTCCATTTGTTGATGCACATATAAAACCATTTTTAGACAGGATGTGAAACTGCACCGTCATAATATCCTTATGTCCCCAAATCTTATCCAGGAGATTGATTTTCAGTTTAAGAAACCAAAAGTTAATTCCTTGCCTGCCAATAGCTGGATTCTGATCTAACATTTTCAAAATATGATTTTCGATTTATGTAATTGATATTTAAGCGTTGAATCAAGTTCTTTGTTAAGGAAGGTGATTATGACGAAAAAATTGTTGTATAAAATAAATTTTCTTTGCATACTTTGGCTTTGGACAAAATTATTTTTCTCAGCACCATAAACGGAAAAAAGACTGGAAGAAATGGAAACCATACACGCCAAATCATTGTTAAGATCAACCAGAATAACCAGTAGAATCCTGGGGATCTGAGGAAACTTGAAGTCACTCAAACTCCAGTAAAAGACCATCCGTCAAAGCAGGGGTAAAAATCACAAGGAGAGAAATAATCACTGATTGGATGGTACAAACTTAGAGTAGGCTTCATGGTTACTGGTTAAAGTACTTCATAATTACGTATAAGAAATTGGTACAATAGTTCAACAAAACGTAATAAATAAAGGAAAAAGTCTATTAAAAAGGAATCAAATTACTTAAGCAGGAAATTCTGAGAGCATTAAATGGAAGAAAAATCACAATTACTTGGGAGTCTTGTAATCCTTCACAATTTAGCATTTGGTGATAAAAGGAAAAGAATGTGGTAAAAAAGTAGCCCAGGGGAACAAGGAAAATCTTAGCAACAAAATTTTACGGCAGAAACTTGATCAAAGGATGAAATACTTGAAATGCTCAAGGCCCTTCTTAAATTGGACTTGAGAGGAACTCAGAAACATGGATCACAAAGAAAAGACACTGATGACATTGCTTTTCCCATAAAGGACGATGTTGAAAGTTTGTACGCGAAAAGAAAGTGAGTGAAAGATTCGTTAGTACTGAAGATTGCGTCAACCATGCAATCAAAGCAATAGGAGATTATACAAATAAAGTAGGGAAAACCTAATTGCAACAAACGAAGCCTGCAATAAAGCTAACAGGAAAATGAAAAGAGAACTAGAAAATGCGAAGAAAAAATGAGAAGGGAAGCAACTATTGGGGAATTTTAGATGATAAATTCAAGGGAATGCGATTGAATTGATATAGATGTGGCTAGAATAACAAAACCAAAAAAGAGAAATTGAATGTCTCCTATAAGAGACACATAACAAAGCTATAAAGTTAGTAGAGAAAAGACATAGGAAAATAACAGATGCGGATTATTCAAAGAAAAAGAAAAGATAATTAACTGCATTGTGAGTGAATCCAGAAAACTCAAGAAACATGAGAAGAGACATGACTGAGTTATGCAATGATAAATGTGTAATTGACAGCAATTTCTCCTTTTAGAACAATTTTATGCTCACCTTGTCGGTGAGGATAAGAATATACTGACTGCATCCTCTACTTGGAGGTAAGACTCCCTCCGCCAAGGAATATCCTGAGTATGACTCTAAACTTCATCAAGTGGTGAGCCTCCACTTCTGGAGATCTCGGAAGTATGTACTACCTTACCACTGCTTTTGCTTTCAAGTCTACGTTGAGCCGGGTTGTTGGTACCTGTCAGGGTCTGTTATGTCAAATAGATCTATTTGAAAATTAGTTATATTCGATTGGAATACATAGCCATATAACTATTTGCAAATAAATCACCATTATAATTAAACAGCATAGAGTGACAAGAAACCATACGTTTGTGAATAAATTATAGATATTAGGAAAGAACACATAAGACCATATGAGTGTGAAATTATTTGTATTAGGTAGGAGTACTTGATACCATATAACTTTGTGCAAACAAATGATTATTATGGTTCAAAGCATCGTTTATCCACTTTTTGTTCGTGAATATATTGTCCAGATGAGGTTTAGCGTAATCTGGGTAGGTGAAAGTCCATAGTTTCGGTCCTCTTTTTTGAAGTTTAGTATTTAGGCATACAATGCTGCTCACAAGAGAAAAATCTGGGAGATATTCGCCATTTCAGCTTGACAAGGTGTTAGGAAAATGGTTTATTAATGTCTTTGTCTGATGAAGCATTCATATCGCCACCGATAATCAGAATGTTGTGTTTGATAATGTTTGAAGGGAAGACAACCTCAGCTGAACGTGTCCCTCGTTTACTCACGTGAATGGCCTGCGTGGTTTGAATGTGGTATAGACTAAAATCGTGGTAAATATGGTAATGAAAATGATATGTTTTAACTATAAGCTTTGATTTTTCAAAACTGTATTACTTATATACTGAATATATAAAAAGATAGATTTTACTCACCAATCTTCAATGCACCCGCAAAAAAACAAAAAAACTCCAAAAAACCAACATGGACTTACCTGAAAAAGAGAAGAGAAAAAACTTTTAGAACAAGGAAGCAAATAACAAAACGGCACATCGTGATGAAACATAAATTTTTGTCTATAAAAATAGATCTATGTAAACGTTTGCTCGATTTGTGTTTGTTTGACAGAAGTAAAAAATAAGGAAAATGAGTTATGAAGAAAGTTTGTACAACACGAAACGTTGCTGATGGTTGTCTTGAAAATGAGCATTCGAAAATCAATTCCCTTCTTTTTTTACAAAACTCGAATTCTAATTTTTGGTGTTAATGAAGATTCACAGTCATCTCAAATAAAAAGCAAGTCGCAATAATAATTATCTTTCATTAT
Source organism: Sepioteuthis lessoniana (assembly GCA_963585895.1). NCBI lineage: Eukaryota > Metazoa > Mollusca > Cephalopoda > Myopsida > Loliginidae > Sepioteuthis > Sepioteuthis lessoniana. Next base: position 79,564,890 of record OY757916.1, on the reverse strand, counting down.
TTATATTTTAACTAACAACTGCATTATAGTTTTAAATTTCTTGAAATTTAAATATTGCGGTAAAATAACGTGGAATGAAGAGACAGTCTTTGCCGAATTTCTTTAATGAAATGTTATTAAGCTGATGTAATCTAATATACTCGGACTAGTGTTATATTCTTCGGTCTTCTTCCGGTGTTTTTTTTTAATATAAGATGACATACACTGATGCATTCGGATGAGTATTCACTTCTTGGTTGTTATTATAGTTACAATATTTCATCCTTTGTACACTTCGGCATTCTTTTAGTGTTTGGAAATAAAATTACGCACTGGTGTATCACGTAATTCTTGCTAGTCAATTCGTCCGGATCAGAGTATAAGATATTTTTCAACACTTTCTGGTCGAGGGGTTGAACTCAAACCCACCAGAAAACTGCAAATAATTTGTGACTATTTAATGACAGATATAGATATCACTCAAAGTTTGTACAGTAACAAAAGAATTCTTAAAGGGAGTGGAGGACTTGGAAGTTGGAGGACGAGTGGACACCATCCAAACGACAGCATTATTGAGAACGGCCAGAATATTGAGAAGAGTCTTGGAGACTTGAGGAGATTTGCTGTCACTGAAACTCCAGTGAAAGACCATCAGCGTAAGCTGATGTGAAAAACTCTAAATAATAATAATAATAATAATCTGATTCTGACTAATTAACTAACAAGGATTCACTGATAAGTCAGAGCGTAATTAACAACTTGTCTGCTTGCTTAATCCTAACACTGCTGGACTATAAAGAAAGGCATGATGAAATGGTATATAATATTCATTAGAAAATGGGTAAATACTGTGGAATATGAAAAATGGTATAAACACCAAGCAGAACCAATACCAGAAATAAAAGGTGCTAGTAATTTTAAGGACTTTGTAATCCAAATGGAGAGAAGGTTGATATGCCATAAAACGCAACCAACCAACCAATCAACCAAACGGACTGAAAAAAAGAATAATAAACCAGATATATCAGTAAAGGACCATAAAAGAAAAACATACCTTCTATTTGATATGTCAGTGTCAACAGATAATAAGATATCAATCAAAGACTATTGTAAGTAAACAAAAAAACCTTGAAATAGAAATTGAAAAAAAGTGGCACCTTAAAACTCCAACCGTTCCAGAAATAGTGGGGACCCATGATAGGATTTAGAAAGGAACAGATAGACATGAGATACCTGATAGTCCTAGCCTATATGATGTATAAAAATATTCATTGCAGAACTGCTTATATCCTTAGGAGAGTACTATCGATGTGAATAAAAAATATCACCCAAAAGAGCCAGTAAAACGTAAATACATAGAACACGTATAATCACTATCTTCCCTCACCCTATGTCTTGAGTAAAAACTAGACGAAGGATTGTGAGACTCCAAAAGGGAATCTGAAAATTAAATAATATTAATATCTTTTTTTTTCTCAGAAATTAATACAAAGCAATCCGTGCGGACGTCGAATTTCTAGCGTTTATGCTTAAATGAGGTGGCTTTATCAATGAAAGATTCGAAGGCCAAAATTTTCGAAGTTTTTAGACTTTTAGACCGCATAGTATACCAACTTTTAGACTACACATTGCACCTACTTTTAAACTGCATAATATACCAACTTTTAGACCACATGGTATACCAACGTTTAGACTACACAGTACACATACTTTTAGACCGCATAGTATATCAACTTTTAGACTACTCTGTACACCAACTTTTAGACTGCATAGTATACCAACTTTTAGATTACATAGTACACCTAATTTTAGACCGCATAATATACTAACTTTTAGACCACATAGTATACCAACTTTTAGACTACACAGTACATCTACTTTTAGACCACATAGTATACCAACTTTTAGACCACATATTATACCAACTGCTAGTCTACATAGTATGCCAACTTTTAGATCACATAGTATACCAACTTCCTCACATTTGAACATAAATAACTATGTAAAACCGGATCCATTTCATAATGTTGAACGCTATCATTATCACATACTGATATACTTAAACTTTTATCTTCAACTTGTTTGTTAAAGTCACAACGCTTTAGTCGTTAAAATTCTTTGGCCTTCTTCAGGTGTCTGTGATAATCAGTAACCTTCCGTGAATTTCATGCTAAACTCTTTATTCAAACCATGGCTATAGATTTTTCTCATTCTGCACTCCATGCTTAGATTATATATGGCATCATCTAGTTCTTCTGAGTTAATCCGTCCATTGAACCAGCGTAATGATATTTTTATGAACTACTCGACCCAGCATGATTATATTGTTGAAGAAATTATTAATATATAAAAATAAGATAAAAAGAAAAACGTGTAAAAAGAAATATTAAGTTTTCAATGTTGTAAAAAGAAATATTACCTTTTCAATGTTTGGGAAAAATGACGATCTGAAAAAGCTATTGGTTCTGTCCGATGAAAATATTTGATGCTTGATTTGATGATGAAACATCGAACTGTGAAAGATCATTGAATATGCAGTGACTTCTCCCGTGATTAAAGGTAATATAAAATAACGAAAGAGATGAATTCCAACTCTCTGGCCTTTGGGCAAGGTGCAGAATGTAAAGTTTGAATATAAACTTCAGCCATATTCGCATCTTTGGTTGAGATAAGGTAAAGTTTTGGAGTGTTTGGTCCTGGAGATTCAGATCTTATGGCAGCACCTCTTCATTGCAACAAAGAAGAGGGTCGGATTAGTCCATAACCTTCGAGACACTGGTGACAAAAAGCGGTCAATATTTATCCTTTACTACGTATTTGGGCCCACTCCTCAAACTAACAATGTATCAAACACTACCCCAAAGGGATGAGCCCCTCCCGTGGGGCTCAGTTATAATTGACTTGTGACTAAACAAAACTTAATTTTAAGATATAGTCGAAAAAAAATGTTGTTCAATTTATCATAAACAGCGAATTTTAGTGATCAGCCATTTAGAAATTTCCGAATAGCCTTTAATATATGACGGTACATTATCATATTGATTAATCAGAAATGCTTAGATGCGTCACTGCTATATAAATTTCCGGTTTAAACTTCTGGGGAATAACACGATGGATAACTATATCGGGATTTCTCTTACACAAGGATATCAGTGACAAATTGAATCTTAAATGACCCTTAAAACACAAAGGAGAAGTGGAATGATAGATCTTTTATTGCCCATGTTCCTCACTAATCTCACAGCATCTAACAGACTATTTATCATTAAACAACAGAAGAGAATTTGATTTCTGTAAAACATTTACTGATACCATCCGATGCAAATATGCAGACAACCATAATAAAGTAAAGACTACTTTTCTTAATGGAAAATCCAGGAAAGAATCATGGTTTATTTGAAAGATTTGATTTGGTTTACTTTCATTGTTTTTAATGGCATATCAACCTTCGTATGTTATTTAATGCTGAAGCCATCATTGTAGAAGAAAAGTTGTGGTACTATTTAGCCATTGATGGGAAGATAAGGGAGATTATTCCGATAGTGAATGCGATAGCCCGACTAGAGTTCGAACTTGTTTACTACGATCTTGCAGTCTAGCACGTTAGCCACTACACACTGGTTTATTTGAGAGAACATACTACACTAGATTTGTAGGATAACGTTTTAAAAGACTAGTGGTTTTAATTTTTTCTTTTGTCTCTTGAAGTTGACATAAATGATTTTAAAAGTGTGTTTCCTAATCAACCAATGTGGATAATTTGCTCCGGAAGGATCTTGCGTTCTACTGTTGATAATAACTAACAGATTGTCTGATATATATTACTAAAACTTTCGATAGGAGTTGTACACACAACGTTAGCTGTATACAAACTATTGTTGGCGTGTGTCGTTTATCAGAGCAGCAAAAGAAAAGCTTGATTATTTTTTGATTATCTTTTGGAAAATCATGATTATAATTTTTTCTACGCTCTATTTGGTTATTTTTACTCTTTTCATTTTGATTATTCTTTGGAAAAGTTTGATTGGGATTTTTTTGTTCCTTTCTTTTTTTTCTCCAGAAAAGATGGATCACTTTTGCCGACAATCTTGAAGTTTACTTAAAGGATCGTGTTGGAAATTTCCTCTTGGATTTTCCCAATCGATAGCAGCAATCTCAGCGGCATTTGACGCAGTTTTCGATGAATTAAAAGGCTAATTCGAACCTCATTTGTTGGTTTAAAATAGGTTGGATTTATTCAAGTCTTCTGAAGGAAAATCAATTTTGATAGCACGTTGATTTGGTGTCCAGACAAAATTCACTCAGTTTTATCTCGGGAAAAAAACTTATCTTTAATATTTATATATATTATATAAACGGCACCGGGCGATATGAAGTAAAGAAATATCGTCTTAATGTAATCATTACTTCTGATTCATAACTAATGAAATTAATTTAAGAATTTAAGAATTTCTGTAATGAAAAGTGGAATCAGGACGGAAGCGAACAAACATCACGCATATGGATGTTATTTCATTTACTTAAAAAAATAAAATAGAATTTACATTGGCAATGCTTCGTTTCCTTATATTTAGTCTTTGTCTCTATATATTTAAAGTCATACATTTGTTAAACATTTACAGGCAAATAGTAGTATTCAACACTAATGTGTGTGCATAGCTAACGTTGAGTATACAACTCCCATTGAAAGGTTTTGTAATATATATCAGACAATATGTTAGTTATTATCAACAGTAGAACGCCAGATCCTTTCAGAGCAAATTATCTACTTTGGTTGAATAGGAAACACACTTTTAAATCATTTATGTCAACTTCAAGAGACAAAAAATTAAAATCACGAGTCTCTTAAAGCGTTATCCATATCAATGGCTAAATAGTACCACAGTTTTTCTTCTGCAATGATGGCTTCAGCATTGAATAACCTACGAATGTTTATATGCCATTAAAAAGCATGAGCTTACAAGTGCGCATGTATATATACACAATCAATTACATACACATATGTGTATACACCCCGGGACAAAAATATAAGACCACCCTCAAAAATGAATAAAAGGATATTGTTTACAATTTTTAGATAATGAAAATCAGATATATGAAAGATACAGTTAAGAGACATTGAAATTTAAAATGAGACATTTCAATTCATTTTTATATGTAGATTAGCATTTATGATTAATATAAAAATTCATTTTTGACATGAATATAAGCTCACCAAGAAAAAAGGGACTTAATTTAATTGAAAAATTTATTATATATAGTCTACGTAATATAAAAGGTATTAAAACTGTAATACTTAAGATAATAAAAACATAAATAGCTATAGGAACTAAATTATCTGAATTTGAGAAAGGCGAGATTACAGAGTCGGAAAATCTCAGAGAGAAATTTCGAACGCAGAAAAACCGTTATCTGCAATTACTTAATGGAACCAGAAAACCGACTGGAAGGCCAGAAAAATAATCACTACAATTTAAGAGAAGAATTGTTCGCGAAATAAAAAAGAAAACTTTGTCAGCAGCCCAAATTTTGAAATCTCTAGTTGATGCTCCTGACAGTAGTAGAACAATTAGAAGGCATCTAAACAGCGGAAAAATTAAGCATAAGAAAAGAATTCATTGTCCAAGGTTAATTGTGAAGCACAAAGAGAAACGACTGGAATATGTTCGTCAATATCAAACCACGAGTGCTAAAGAATGGGTAAAAATTGTTTTCTTGGACGAAAAGAAATTCAATTTAGATGGTTCAGATGACTTTCAGAAGTACTGGCACGCAAAAATGTTTCCAGAAGACAATTACTCAACAAGGCATAGTGGAGGAAGATGTCTTATGATCTGGGGTGGGAGGGGGCTTCTCATCGTCAGAAAAAAAACTTAAACATCAGTTTGTCAGTGATCAACAAAAAGCAACAGATTATGTGAAGATGTTAAATGATTTAGCCCTCGCACAAGAAGGGCATCGTCTATGTGAAGAAGAATGGATTTTTCAGCATGATAAAGCTGCTATCCACAATCCATCAATAACAAAGAAACACTTGCTTGATAAAAAAATAAGACTTCTTGACCACCCAGCATGTTCTCCCGACCTCAATCCTATAGAAAATTTGTGGGAATTGATTGTCGCAAAGGTTTATGAAGGAGGCCGACAGTACTCGACAATTTCTGAACTCAAAAACGCAATCTAAGTTGCATGGGAAAAATACCATCAGTTCAACTTCAGAAACTAGTTGATAGTACGCCTAGCCGAATTTTTGAGGTTATCAAAGCTGACGGCAGATCTACAAAATATTAAATAAAAAATGCTTTTATATTCTATAGTTCTGATCATTTGTCTTATATTTATGTCGAAACAAAATTTTAGAATTAAACATAAATGCTAATATACATATAAAAATGATTTGAAATTTCTTCATATCTTAAATTTAATTGTCTTTATGCCCTATCTTTCATATATCCGATTTTCATAATTTAAAAATTGTAAACAATATATTTTTCTTAACTTTTGAGAGTGGTCTTATATTTTTGTCCTGGGGTATATATATACATATATATATATATATATATATATATATATATATATATATAAACAGGATCCGATGTTGAGGGTCAAGTTCTGGCGCTCTGGAGAGTATGGAGTCACACCTTTGCTGTCACTTCTAACAGGTACATGCACGTACGCATTCATGTCTGCAATATTTTGTTTGTTGTTTTTACTATGGTGATTTAAAAATGTGATATTCTATTGTGGGATAACAGGTATCAAATTCATTGTCTTCATAAATACATATACCTACTCATATATAACTATCTTCGCATTAATTCACAGATCTATCTATCTATCCTAAATTTATGCCACAAGTGTGAAAGATCCATTAAACACCTAACTTACGATAATAGTAATGGTCTACACTGACGGAAAATAAAATTTCAACGCACAGAGAATATAGCTGGATTACAGTAAATGCTCACATATACAGAATAATTAGCGTACACATCCTAAAATAAGGTGTGTATCAACAGTATTCAGACCGAGTGCATATACAGGACCCAGTTCATGATCATTCAGCTTATTGCAATATATATCTACGTAAGTCTATTCATATCTCAGCCCAGTTGGCTTGGGCTATAGAATACGCCGACTGAATCTCTGCAACTATTGTCCTGGATTCGATTTTAAACTATATAATGCAGAAATTTTCGAGAATGTGAAGTAACCCCTCACTATCATTACACCCAGGATCACTATGACTCGGAGTGGTAGTACCAGTTAGGGTTCAATCTATGGGTCAAACTGAAATATTCAAACATTTACTCTACTTAAAACCATTTAACTGTGTGTAAACAAATGATGATTAAATTGAATTATTAGTATTACCGTAACATACCCATAATATACGGATATGTGAAATAGACATAATGTTCATAAAATGTTCATAAACATACATAGGAATTCGAAAACACGAAATTGGTTCAGGTACGAAACTTTTATTCACCTTTTTGAGTTTAAAGGTTTTTCGACATGAGGAGAGAGACACAATCTTTCTATGCTGACTGCTTTTACATCGTCAGCTCTCAACCCAACCAACGTGCGGCGCCCGTAGCGCAGAAATTCGTCTGGCCTCGCCCAGCTCTGAATCTCGACTCTCTCGTTCGGAGCCAGGGACTCAACTCACTGCTTTTTCTCAAATCTCAGCCCACGCTTCGGGTGACCGATGTCACCCACATCCCCTGGTCCCATTCCAATTTTTATTTTGACATCTCTGAATGACACATCCTCTCCGCGCGCGCGTGAACACCTGCGTTAATGTTGCACCTAACTAACCCATGCGCTAAGCGAAAGGTTCTCAGCCTAACTAAACCGAAACCCAAGATAGATAAAACGAAATCTCTCCGCAATTATATTACATTACAAAGCAATACTTGAAACGATTTAATTGCAGGAATGGAATTATTAGTGTTAGATAGGATTACTTAAAACCATTTGACTGTGCGCAAATAAAACTATTTGTATTTGATAGCAATACTTGAAACCATTTAACTGTCTGAAAATAAATGAGTTCTAACTAGTTTAAAAATAAAGTTAAGCAAAATCTGTTCATACGATCATGTCATATCTATCTATCTATCTATTTATATAGGATTCGGCATTAAATAACCATCAATTGTTGATATGCCTTTAAACCAAATAACCTAACCTAATCTAACTTGTTCATAGTCTATTTATATCAATGTTATTCTGTTCTTAATTATTTCATTCTGTTTATATCTATCGCAACCGATTTTTATCTACATGAGTATTCTCCTATCTATTTATGCAACTAAGGTATTTTGTTAACTGTAATGAATGAAAATGGGCCATAAATGTGGTAAGTGTTAATTACTACATACGGAAATATCATAATTTACACTTGTGTGACACAGCAAAATATGATTTATTCTTTTAATAGAATTGGAATGTTGTTTGCTTGGAAGTCTAACAAGAACAACATTTATTAAAATAACCTATAGTCCAGTCAGCTGCATCTCTGCTAGGAGGTGAGAACCCCTACTCAACGAGTGTTCTGATATCACACTAAACAATCTGACAGTGAGGCTACAGACCTGCAGCTTTTAGGAACGCGGGGTACCCCTTCATTGTCATAACTTCAAGGTCCATTCTGGTCGGGAGTGGTAGTACCTGTTAAGGTTCTATTTATGCGTCAAATAAGAATATTTAATCACTTATTTTACCTGAAACCATTAAACTATGTGCAAACAAATGATTAAAGTTAAATCAAACTATTAGTAGTACATAGTAATGCTCAAACATATTTAACTATGTGCAAATATAACTATTATTGTTAGGGGGTAATACTTGAAACTATTTAACTGTGTGCAAACAAATGCTCTGGTTTGTTTAAAATTTTTAACCGCAAACTATTAATTGAAAAATATTGTTGCCCTGTCAACTGGGGCTGTAGAATACACTGACTGCTTCTAAGACTCACCCCTAACGAGTGTGCTGCATATGACACTAAACAATCTGATGGGGAGGTTCGATTAATGCTGGAGCTTTGGGAAATGTTGAGTACCCATGCATTGACATCGCTCCTAGGTCCATTCTGGCCCGACCTGGTAGCAACTGATAGGATCCCATACATGGTTCAAATAGAACTAAACTCTTTACTTATGCTAAACTAAATTGTTTGAAAGCGAACCGTTTTTGACATTGAACCAGTGTACTTATGCAAAACTGAACTGTTTGAAATAGAACTGTTTTTTGACTTTGAAACTATGAACTTATGCTAAACTGAACTGTTTCACATGGAACTATTTTGACATTGTAAGCAAAAAAATACTTATACTAAACTGAATTTTTAAAAACAGAACTGTTTATATGTATGAAAATAGATTTGGCATTATATAACCAACAATGGTTGATATGCCATAAAACACAACCAAACAACGTTTGAATTAAAAGAATTTTCACAAAAAAAGGCATTATAAACAAATAACAGTAAAATCACTTTCATTTAAGACACCGGCCCATATTCTAATGGGTAGAGTGTTCGCCAATGGACCAAGAGAACTGGATTCAATTCCAGGTCGAATCATACCAAAGACTCCAAAACATGGTACTTGATACCTCCTGACTAAATTCTCAGAATTATAAGATACGTATCAATGGTAAAATTGAGAAATCCATAGAAAGGAGTAGTGCCCCCCCCACACCACTGTGTCGTAGCTATTGAAAATGGAGACTTCGGGTCGACCTCGACTAAAGGTCACAAACTTTACTTTTACTTGAGTGTACACATGATTTTATTATCGGGACAAGTCGATGCCTTTAATGTCAATGGTCTTGAGGTTTAATTATTGTAAGTGATGTTGTGTATGCGACAACTCCGACGACGGCAGTATGCTTCAATAATGTCAGCAATTTGTAAAACTAATTGGTTCACTTTCCGCCTGCCTCGCTCATTTTACTAAAAGAATTCTCGGTAAAACCAGGCACAGGAAATGATGGCTTGTGTTAATCAACTTTTCCTCAATCTGACAAACCAACTATAATGTCAGAGTAAAAGATTGTGAAACTGTCAGCAACTATGATTTCACTGTCTGATTTCAATAATATTATCTCAGTCGAAACAGACTTTTGGAATTGTCGATGTTTAATGAAATCTATTAATAGACTTTTCTGTCTAGGCATAATTGTTTGTGTATGTGTTCATGTAGTTTCAGTATAAACTATACAGTAAACAAATATGTAGATTTGTTCAAGCAAGTAAATCATGACGTATGTTGTCTATTTAGAAATAAAAAAATAACAAAATTGAATTTTGAAAACTTAAACCCCTTTGGTGTCTAATTACGCATATAATAACTTGGTAGTCAGTAATTTCCTTCAGTTTTGCGTTTGAATCATCATTTTTTCATAATTTTTGCTTTAATTCTTAACCAGTGAAAATAGCTGCAGTACGGCCACTTACTTCCCATCTTGCAAACTATTCAAGTAATACGCGTGGGGCACTGCGTGAGAAGCCAGGGAGAACTCACAACAGAGAGAGAGAGAGAGAGAGAGAGAGAGAGAGAGAGAGAGAGAGAGAGAGAGAGAGAGAGAGAGGATGAGGAAGTGAAATCGTGCTGTAATGATGGTTATATTTCCTTTCTTCTAATTTTCTTCGTTCATGTTAAAATCAAAGTTGCTAAAACAAAATTTAGATTAAGAAATTTAAATTTAGTTTTTTTATTTCTTACTCTACAGCCAAAAATATTTAATTTGTTAGCGGAGAAATCGAGTAAAGATAAAAAGTTAGTTGGCATCAATTAGAAATAATGAAATCCTTTCCTATATATACAAGATTCTAATGAAGTTGGTATAATATTGCAACTTGTTGTTTCGCCCCTACTGCTAAAATTTTCTCTGATTGTATGTTGTAGATATTACGACACAGAATAAGCATGTATAAAAAGAATTCAACCGTCTTTTTGTCATATTGGTATTTAAACTATATATGTGTTATAGACTTAACTAATAAGCTGAAGCAGAATTGAAATCACGAGCAATAATCTGCTAGTCTCGTTCGCTAACTATTACACCATTGAAGGTCCCCCGCAAAAAAAAAAAAATAGATATAGCTTAATTTCAGCAAAAGTCCGTAAATACTCACTAGTCAGTAGAAATAGATCTGAAAAAGTAGTTTGCTAGAACAAAATGACAAGGTACATACATTAACTTCTTTGTCATTCTGAAAACAGTACTTGAAGACAGCCAAATCTGCGAAGGAAGGTTTCAAAATGATCTTTTTCCGAGTGAGCAAATTAAATGCTCAGAAACATTCCCAAGAACTTCGGCATTTAAATAACATAGTTGGCTAGAGTTTTTTTTTTTATCATGTACACTCGCAGGATAAGGAGATTCATCAAGCAAATACAATATTCTCAACTTATTGAGAAATTCTTTTTTCACATTATATTCGTCTTTCAGTCGTTTGTCACTTAGCTCTACTTCGTGGACCAAGATCTTAACATAAAGGTTATCGCCTTTGGCGATTACAGGTCCCCTTGTGACTGATGAGGTCAATGCAGGATTGGCAGACCCGGCTACAGCAGCGGCAGTTGAAGGTCCAGAAGGTCCAAGTTGGCTTTGCGGAAATTTTTAAAGGAGAGGATAAACCTTGTGACAGTAGATGGTCGATGTGGCATCAACTCAAATACGTCTTCTGAGAATCTTTGTAAATCCTTCCTTTTAATACTTTTGGTAGTGTTGTATAGCCATGAACAACTATACATACACATATACATATGCATGCAGAATCATAACGACGACACAATAAAGACGAGCGACACAGTTCTTTAGAAAAAATATACCTCTCACTTTATTTGAAAGGGTTCGAAAGGGTTACTAAAGGTTTTACTGTGAGAGAGGCGAGTTGGAGACTGAACAGAACGGCAACATATTGACCCTCACTCTTATGGCCATAAAAGCGTTTCTTTCCCGTTCTCCTGGGCTGTTCAACCGGGGGCCTGGGGGCTCAGCCTCTCTGGGACGTGTTCCTCATTCCAGCATCTCCCCTCCAACTGATTGAACTTCCTGTGTACCGAAATATATAATAATTTGATGTCCATTCTTCTTCCTGCGAGCGTCATAATTTCGCACTCAATTCAACCCGTCCACGGTCAATGTTATATCCTGATATTCTTCGACCGGATGCACCTGTTATTTATACTGGTGCATTTCCTATTTTGACAACTTGGCTGGTGTCAATATGTTACAGTAGCATTTCGAGAGGAACAGTTACTAATAAAAATAAAACAATTTTTCTAAGTTGCAATGGTTAGATCCACCGAACATTTAATCTCAGTTAAGTTTCATATCACAACGAACTCTAATTATTCAACCATTCAATTATTAAATTACTTTTAATGAACTAGAGGTTCTTACATACAGTCATTGAGTCCCTTCTGTGCGGCCCTTCACTCAACCTTCAAAATTTTCTCTTCGTCTTTTGATGTTGATAGTGAAGAAGTACCATTGATGCGGAAGTCATTGATGCTCAGTGTTCAGAAGATTTGAAGTCCAAGTTACTTGCGTGCGAAATCTTCGATTTCTAAAAGAACCAAGTGCTTACATCTGGACGATTACCCGAGCTTATCATCCACACCCAGCAATTAGAGAACATGTTTGGCACAACATACTGCCGTAACAGTTATTTTCCAAAAAGACACATGCCAAGAGTACCCAGTATTCGCAACTTTTAAATCATCTCTTTTATGGTGTGCCTCTTCCACCAAACTTTTAATACAACCCAGCTATTACATTAAACATCTCATTAACAAATTATGGTTGTTGACAGGTGAATTTTACAATTTTTTTCTGCTCCACACCCTCCTAAGTTCTGGTCTGTGGCCCACAGGCTGAACAATTTGCAACCGCTGATATAAGCTATTCAAAAATCTAGTAATGTAAGAGAAATATTCATCAGTTTAGGAGGATAATATATCTGTGTAAGATTAATTGATGAAATTGACTTTTTTTTAAGATTGTAAAACTTTTACTAGTGCACGTTCCAATTTTCAGAAACTTTCTGTGCGGCTTTATTTTCCGAGACAAAGATTGTTCGAAGAACGTTTCTTTAAAGAGTCTAAATCACCATAAAATGATATGATGATCAATTCAAATCATATTATTCTTGCCACTATATTGTGAACATGATGTACAGTAGCATGTGTATTGTCCCGATCTGAGTCATCTTCATAAAAATCGACATCGTAATCGCTAATTTCTTTCAATTTTGCGTCTGAATCATCAATATTTTGCCACAACCTGCTCAGTATGAAATAATTAATGTTATATACATTTGTGTGTTTCCATAGCAATAATCTTATTGAGCAATATGGCAAAAACAATTGAATTTGAATTTTGAATATCAAAAAACATTTGTAAAAAGTTTCCCTGAGGGTAAAAAAATACGACCAGCAAAATAGAACGAAGTAGGAAATCTAACTCATATCGATATACAGTATAGCGCTAAGAATTTGATTGTAGTTGCATCCGATACTAAAGATTTAATACAGCCGTTTATTGAATAAGAATCGGCAAATCGTAACTGTCTAGGGGATGCGATGCTATTGTTTATGTTAACATTTTGTCAGTACTTTCGTTTCGAGCCACCACGTCGGTTTGGGCTGTAGAATACGCCGACTGCATCTCTGCATTGAGGTAAGTCCCCCCTCCACTACTACCAGTAAGGCTACTGATTGGCCGTGGATGGCGACTTGTAATGCTTGAGGATGGGATACTATTGACTGAGCAGTTCGTAAACTGGCAACTGAAGTGGTCACGTAACTTGCATCATTCCACTTTGGTCCTTATTAAGCAAGACGATTTATTAGATGGGCTGATCTAATATATCGTCTGGTCATGTCAAGCCCTAGTACTTATATGATTTTCTCTGTTTTATCTTAAAGATGCTACAAAGTGGTGGTTGAGGGTCAAGCGCTTTTGAGATAATTATACTTTAAATCATTTAAGTTATGCACAGACGAATGATAAATACTAAATAGAATTATTTGCGTTTTATAGCAGTGCTTGAAATCGTTTATTGCATGCAAACAAATGATTGATATTAAATAGAATTTAGAGTTAGATAGCAATATACGAAACCTTTTAGCTGTGTGCAAACAAATGAGCTCTAGTTGGTTTGAAAATGATGTTGCGTACAAACTATTCGCTCACAAATCATATATATATATATATATATATATATATATATATATATATATATATATATATATATATAGGCAGGATTTGGCGTTAAATCACCATCAAGAGTTGACAGGTCATTAAACAAATAACCTAAGCTAACCTTTTCCTATGGACGTCCATTTCTTTCCTTTTTTTATTCTCCTCGAAGGATGTGACGCGTCGGGCAGGGACTGAGAAAATATTATTTTTGCTAATATACAAAAATTAGTCTCTTCCTTTTTCGTGTCAGATAGAAAAAATGATATTAGAAGTAAAGGGTGTGAGAATTTATTCAGTAGAGAATAGAAACGTGATTGAGTTAACACGACATCTAACTTATAGAACGGCGGTTAAGAGATAAAGATACTTTTTTGGTTACTTTTTAATGTTTTCTATATGTCATCTTGTCTACGTTTTCTTTTTCTCAATGTAGACTCCATCTGATAATATCCAATTAATTAACTGATAACATATTCTATGAATATTTTTTCTTTTTTTAAATTTTAGATTGAGACCACCGATTGAGGATTCCATGAGTGTCATCACTATAAAACTATTTGTCTGCTACTATAAAACTATTTGTCTGCTCGTGCAAGTGTTAGTGTGTGTCTCTGTGTGTCTTTATTATGTAAAATTGTGTTAAAATAAATCCCGTTTACGTCGGCCGGTTGTTTCAAACCTTACTATTATTCTTTAGGAAGCAACCTGCTTCTTTTTGACAATGTAACGTATCATCTATTGTTTTGTTTGAATTCAAAAGAATCATATTCTCCCTAATAAATTACAATGAGACAAATATAATTAACTGTTTTGTTATTTATTTATGAAATAATCTTTTGTAATTATCACGAATAAGATACAGTCCTTTTAAAATAATTAAGTTACATGGTTATTCAAATAAATATTTTCTATGGCGAACTTGTCTTTTTATGCCTCAAACCGAAGAGTATTAAGAGGAAGAAACATAGCTGTTTTTTTTTTATTTATTTTAAAAAGCTAGACAAATAAAAAATCAATTTCGTAACCTTTTTAAAATTATCATCCATAAAAATTATTACATTTTCTCTAATAATAGATTTATTTTTGTATTTGTATTTTTTAAGCATTTTAAAAAGTGAACATTTTATTATTAAATCGTATGAGATTCTTTTCGGAAAACAAATGTAGAAAAAAAAGAAAAAAAAAAAGAAAGAGTTGAATGTAAAAAGTTATTTCTCAGCTTCATTTTATATATTTTTTTTTTATTTTAATCTTTTTCAGATGTTACAGAAATTAAGATGATAAATAAAAACAAGATGCAAATCTTTAAACCAAAGTCAACTGTAATATATATATATATATATATATATATATATATATATATATATATATTGTTTATATATATATATATATATATATTAAGTGCATTAAATAAGTTTCCAGACTTTTTTGTACAGGGATTTAAAATTGTCGTAGACTCTTGAAAATTAAGCATGTTATTGCTATACATCTTTGAGATGTCTGACCAATTTTTATGATTTCAGGTTCAAAGGAACAGCTACAGCAGCAATTGGAAAGCCTGATTGTCACAGCTGGTGAATTTCAAAAATGCAATCTGACGTAAGGACACTTTAGAAAAGGATATGCAATAAAATTCTGTTTTAAACTTGGAAAAAATAACACAGAAACGTATGGAATGTTTCAGACTGCTTTTGAAGCATTTGCAGTAATCGAACATCAGTTTTGAGTGGCATAAGAGATTCAAGGAAGGCAGGGAGTCTGTGAGGTTGATAAGAGGTGTGGAGGAGAAAAGAAAGTCAATATACCAAAGTTAATTGGCCAAAGGGTTAGGGTTAGGGTTACTATGTTGAGGTTTTACGGAGTTCAGGAAGAGATTCCGTCGGAATAGGTCAGCACTCTTCAAATCGGGTCAGTGGCATTTCCAGCAGGACAATGCCCAGTCCACAACTCCATCCTTATCACAGACTATTTGAGCAAGATGGACATCAAGACAGTTCGTCACCTTCCCTATAGTCCAGAACTTGCTCCTGTGACTTTTGGTTATTCCCTAAACTCAGAGGCTGTCGTTATGAGACAATTGAGATGAAAGAGGCTGTGACGAAGGTCATTGACATGCTCACACAAGAGGACTTCGATGGGCCTTCCAGAAGTTGTTGGAGTGGTACAACAAGTGCATTGCAACCGGAGGAATATTACTTCGATGGGGAGTAGAGTTTCATGTGTTTACTATCAATAAAAGTGCCCATACGGAAAAAGTCTGAAACTTATTTAATGATCCTCGTGTATATATATATATATATATATAATATATATATATATATATATATATATATGTGTGTGTGTGTGTGTGTGTGTGTGTGTGTGTGTGTGTATGCGTGTATGTATGTATATAAATGTCTAAAGCTGCTGTCATTTACTGACCAAAGCCATTCCTATAACGTAACAATATTGTATGAACTAAAATCTAAATCATAACTTAAAACAACTCACAAACGTATTTTTCAAAGACAAAGTTCACATTATTTGTGTTTTGTATAAAAAAAACTGCAGTAGTACCCATTATACCTATTTTTTTAATATTAAGTCAAATTTATACTCTCTAAACTTTCTGCCTGCCATTCCTTTTATTTTTTATAAAAGTAACAATTCAGAGAATTCTTATAGTCTTTTATGTTCCAAAAAACTGCATAAATTGTAATCATTCCCTCTCAGACAGAATATGAATATACACTGGTTATGAGAAAAATCAAGTTGTGTGTAGATGGTTATGGTACTACAGTTAATGTTACCACACTGTTTTTTGACACAGGTAACACTGATATCTATTGCTAGTTATCAAATTTCTTGACATGCAAAATCAGAGACAGACATTTATTTACTTGCAACTCTCTAAACTCTTGCATTGTTTACACACCTACCAAACGACTTTACTAGCCTGCAAGAAAACTATTTTGATTGAAGTTGCATCGTCTGATTATATATACATTAGCAGATGGGTTAATTAGACGAATGAGCCACTAAAAATAGCACAAAATTACTCAACTAACCGCATTTAGCACAGCTTAATTTATTTGTATAGTAGCAGTTGGCCAATCATGTAATTATAATTCAAATTCCTCAAGTGACAGGTGTTACGAATTCTGACTTTGGCAAGATAAATTGCAGTAAGGAGAAGCCCTATAATATAGGCATTTCAGAAACCTAAGACTATCTGGCACAAGAACATGGACGTTGAATATTCTGTAATGATTGAACTCAATACATTTGAAATGATCGATGAGATTTGATTCTTGTTGCGTAGGTACCCATGAAAAGAATTGTATTTTATATAGCTAATGATACTAAAAACAAAAGAGTTATAAACTGTTGATTGAGTCAATCATTGATTGTAACAGCATATCAACCCGTTTTGGGTTATTTTATGCCTATAGGTTAGAGAATCGCGTTTATGGTGCGTTCATATTTACATTTTTGTGTAGTTGTATCATAAGAGTTTTTTGAACACAGTCCCAT